>BPLQ01013477.1:0-176290 GCA_021605075.1 Caerostris darwini
CGATTAAACATAAAATAAGTAGTAAGTATTTTTCAAATAAATAAAATATGTATTAGACAGAAAAAATGAATGAGATGTTTCAAATACATTATTAATAAATGCATTGTTTCGAAAATAAGGATATAATGAGATCCTTTTTATTAACTCAAGAGTTGAAATTATAATATGTGATGTTATTATTTATTCTGAATATTTCTAGAAATGGATTCATCATATATGATAAATATTTTGATGAAATGAACCACTAAATTACTAAAGATTCAAAAGAAGGAAATTATAATTTTATTTATTAGTATTGTTATTTTTTTGCTTAGCGTTATACATTATGTTCTCCGAAATCTCACTTTTATTAAAATATCTTTAAACATTTCACATTTAAGCAAACTTTTAGGAATTATTTAATTAACTGAATTGAAAATTAAGAAAAAAAGAATGGAGGCATTACAATATAATGCGGGAGAATATTTTCATCATTTATTAAAATAATTAAAATTTAGTTTAGTAATTGATTTGAAAAGATAGAAATATTTTTATAACCGTATAACCATGACCTTCCCAGATATTTTTTGCTGATATATATTTATTCAAATAATTTAAAAATAAAGCCTTCATGACTGAAGAATACATATATTATAAATTAAGTTACACTAAAAATCCAGAAATATTTTCTTACACAGTTATATTACTATAATTAATTAAATTATGATAACTTAAAGTAAGTTACAATAATAGTAAGTATCAATATAAAGCAATTACTGATTAGAGCTATATTTTTATTTATAAATAAGTATAGTAATCTATGAAGTCACTATTTTCAGGAATGAAGGATTCGATTGGCAAACGTGGCAGTGTATGAAAGTATCTAATATTGACAATCTAGAAACCCTGTAGGTATTTTCTTATTTTCTCTATATGCCATTCAATTGCCTGGTAGAATGAAAAAAATATTTCTATTAAACAATTGCTCTTCATTCATAGCCCGTCGATGAACTGTTCGTTGAATTCATCATTCTGAAGAATGCACAAAAGAAAAATATGCATTTTCTTGTTATTCTTTGAATGTTTGCTGCATATGAATATTAGAAAGCTGTGTTTATTTTTCGTTTTTCTTTTTTTATCTCAAGTTAAGATAACCGGTGAGAGGACAATTCTTTATCAAAATATAATTACGTTTATGAGATAATGAAAGTTAATATAAGAAACCTGATCTAATGGATTTTTAGTAATGCAAATCCATTATATCAGGTTTTCCAAATCCATTATATCAGGTTTTATAAATGTAAGAAATTAAGAATCATCCAAATATGAAAAGTGTTGAAGTTGGTTTAAAATGTTAAAGTTGGTTTACCAGAAATGGGATTTTAATATGTGATGTCATTACTTATTCTGAAATTTTATACATCATACAGAATAAGTGTTTTGATAAAATACACCGCTAAATTACTAAAGAGGAAAAAAAAATCTTAATTTTATCTGTTATTATTTTTATTTCCTGCTTAGTGTTATACATTATATTCGCTTAAATCTCTGTTTTATTTAGAAAGTTCTTTGACATTTGGCATTTAAGCAAAAATTGCAGAAACTATTTAATAAACTGAAATCAAAATTTAAAAAATGGATATACTGCTATTTAATGTGGTAAAATCTTTTCTTTTTTAATTAAAATAATTGTAATTTAGCTTACTAGTTGATACCAAAAGATACACGTATTTTGATAACCGCATGAGTATGACCTGCCCAGATATTTTTGTTAATAAATATTTCTTTAATTAAGTTGAAAATAAAACATTTATGAATGAAGAATATATATTATATATTAAGTAACATTGCCTTATTGAAAATCCAAAAAATATTTATTACACAGTTATATAAATAGATTACAATTAGTGAAATTATGATAACTTACAAAAAGTTTAAATACTAGTAAATTCAAAATAAAAAAAAAAATTACTGATGACAGCTTTATTATGATTTATAAAAAAAACTATAGTATTCTATGAAGTCAATATTTTCAGAAACGAAGGTTTCAATCGACGAACGTGACAATGTATGAAAGCATCTCGTATTGACTTTCTAAGAACCCGGTAGGTATCTTCATATTTCCTCTATATGCCATTCGATTACAAGATAAAATGAAAGAAAATATTCCTATGTAGCAATTGCTCTTCATTCATTACCCGTCGGTGAACTGTTCGTTGAATTCATAAATAAATGACGAGAGTGGAGAATACACAATAGAAAAATGTGTATTTCCTTGTTATGCTTTGAATGTTTTGCTGCATATGAATATTAGAAAGCTCTGTTTACTGTTTGTTTATTTTCGTTTTTATTTTTCGTTAAGACAACTGGGGAGAAGACATTTTCTTTATCAAAATATAATTATGTTATGAGATAATTATAGTAAATATAAGAAACATATAGTGGATTTGTATCACTTTTAATGGTGACAGAAATGAAGAATCATCCAAATATAAAAAAAAATATTATAATTAATGTTAAAGTGAGTTTCCCAGAGGTTTAGGCATTTTAAACACCATTCAAGGCAAAGAAATTAGATGCATTACACGATCTTTATTCGTAGTAAAAGTGTGTCTATCCAATTAAACATAAAATAAGGAGTAACCGTTTTTTTAAATAAATAAAATATGTATTATGCAGGGAAAATGAATGCGATGCTTCGAATATGTTATTAATAAATGCGATGTTTTGAAAATAAGGATATCATGGGATTCTTTATATTAACTTCTGAGTATAGATTTTAATATGTGATGTTATTATTTATTCTGAATATTTTACAAAATTATTCATCATACAGGATATGTGCTTTGATAAAATACACCACTAAATTACTAAAGATCACAAACAAAAGGAAACCATAATTTTATTTATTACCATTATTATATTTTGCTTAGTGTTGTACATTCTATTCTACGGAATCTCATTTTTATTAAAAGGATCTTTTAACAATTGGCATTTAACAAAAAATTGAAGAAACTAATTAACAGAATTCAAAATTAAAAAAGAAATAAATATATTACTATATAAAGTGGGAGAATCTTTCCTTAATTATTAAAATAATCATAATTTAGCTTACTAGATGGTTTCAAATAATAAAAATATTTTGATAACCATATGAATATGACCTTTTCATATATTAAAGATGATAAATATGCATTTACTTTAATTTGAGGAAAATAAAAAATGTAAGATTAAAGAATATATATCTTGAATTGCACTCACTGACTGAAAATTTATAAATAATTTATTACACGGTTATATTATATTATAAATATATTTTATTTGGATATTTGTTTGATTTTTTAAAATCGTTTTTAAGCATATTTAAATATTTATAGAATAAATGGATTAATATCAATAAATGTATTTTATTTTGATATTTGTTTGATTTCGTAAAATTGTTTTAAGCATATTTAAATATTTGTAGAAGAAATGATATTTTATCTGATTATTAAACAAAAACAATTTTCATATGGGCGGAATTTTAAAGCACTAAGTCTATCATCATCGTAGCATATTCCATTCAAAATTCATTAAGATAAACGTATAAAAATTCATGTTAACATCCTTTAAATGCTATAGAATTGAAATTACAAGAAAAGTTTGAAAAAGTGATCTAGAAAAAAAATGTCAAACGTTATTTCGTTGAAAATATAAATAAATTTAAAACTAAAAGATGTACAGGAAAGCAACATCTAAAATTTTGAATTTATTGATCATTAAATGTACTAAAGGTTTTCCTTATCAACAATTTTATAAAACAGACTGAAATATTGCAAATATCTACAATTTAATGTTTGTTTTTCTAAAGACTTAAAAATAAAGTTATCTTATGGCTTTTCTGAATCTATCTTACTAAGATTTCAAAAAATGCAGAAATGGTTTTGCTTGTTTCTTCCACTGCATTTAACATCTATTATCCCACAGTGTATTTTCTTCCTTCTCGTTTTATTTTTATTTTCCATTTTTTTGTTTTTTATTTATATTAAGATGTTCCTTCTTTTTGTTTGTTCAACAAAAAACAAAAAATCCCCAAGAAAATTGTTTTTGTTATGATGGCCATAAATTTATACCATCGCAATACCAACCTGGAAATATTTTCTGATTTCCTCTTGTTTGCCAGAATTCCTTTCTTCCTTAGTGAATTTGTATCTATTTAATTTAAGTAATGCATCTAGATGGGAAATATTCTTCGTATCCCCCCAATCTAAATACTTCCCTGAAAGTACTCGATCAAGGAATAAACTTGTATTACACTCACTCTCAAATAGACACATGATATTATTCTAAATGAATGCATCTACATAGAGAAGACTCCAACGCATTAGCTTAATTATTGAAGCTATTCATTTGGAATTTTAAATCATTATCCTTTAACAACAACTTAATTATAAGCATCAGTAAGAAGTTTCAGTTAGCAATTCGGTTAGAATTCAATTTTGTTGAAAAGAATCGTAAAAGATATTTTATAAGAGAAGCCAGCAATTTATTCATTTAAAAAATGTGTAGAACTGTTTCTCTTAACGAAACAATTTAAATTGCTTGATTTTCTTTTTAAAATGTATTAAACACTAATTTTAGTTAAAATGAAAACAGTAAAAATATTAGTAACCTTTAAAGTTTGGAAATATTTTAATGCATGCACTTTTATTTAAATTCTGAAAAGATAATTTAGAGAATGATTTGAAAATAATTAGAAAAGTATTTAAAACTTTATTATCAGGTGTGAACATGATGTTGTCCTGGTTAGGGGCCCGTTACGTTATCCGAAAATGAGTGTCAAGCAAATAAAACTCCATTGCACATTTTGGCGGATAAAAGGTACTTTATGCCGCTTTACTCTTGAAATGATTCATGAATAACGTTAGTCTTAAGGAATTTTCTGGAGAAATTGGCTTTTGTTTGAAGTGTTTTGTAGTATGACTTTTCATGTTTTGGGAAAAGAGAGATTTTAAACATTTGTATTTCCAATGGCTACAAGTACTCGTAATGAGTTGATCAATTCCTTTTTCTTGAAGTTATACGTGTCATATTTATGTCTTTTGGCATTTTCCTGTGCCTATTGAGATGTATAGCGCTTCTTATTGTATTTGGAATACTTCTTTCTTCATGTACGTCTAGAGTTTTCAAACTTTGATATTATATTATATTTGATTTTATTAAACTTAGATATATTATTTTGGCTATTGAATGTGAATAACGTTTCTTGTATAATTTCGAATATTTCATTCTTCATTTACGACGATATTTCTTTTACTTTTGTATATTTATTTAGAGATTCTTGAACAATTCATTCTTCATGAAGTTCATTGATCTATTTACCATTGCAAATTAAATTGAACTAATCTAATAATCTTCTAACCTAATTATATTTAATTTCTAACATAATAATATACATTTTTAACCTAATAAATTAATTCTTATTTTTAAAAATAGGAAATTTACTACGAATACTGAACTTCTTTACACATCAATTTCAATAAATATGCGTCTTCGTGGAATTTAACACCACATTAAAACTAAAAGCAAGAGAGGCCTATGAAGGATCTTGCAGTGATTCGATATTTCTATATCGGTTGCAACGGCACATGGAATTTTAATTCCTTAGGTGCAACAGGGAATTCTTTTGTA
Source organism: Caerostris darwini (assembly GCA_021605075.1). Taxonomy (NCBI): domain Eukaryota; kingdom Metazoa; phylum Arthropoda; class Arachnida; order Araneae; family Araneidae; genus Caerostris; species Caerostris darwini. The sequence continues at coordinate 5,650 of BPLQ01013477.1, forward strand.
ACCTTCCGTTGATAGTTTTGCGTTAACTATTTTAGTCAATGCAGATAATGTCATTAAAAGTGAAGCTTGATACTTTTACAGCCTAAACTGCCAACGGCCGTACCATGCTGAATATACCGGTTCTCGTTAGATCACCGAAGTCAAGCATCATTGGGCGCTGTCAGTACTTGGGTGGGTGACCACCTGGGAACACTGCGTGCCGTTGGCAAATTTGGCACCTGAATGGCCGAGTGTCTAGCGCTCTGGCGCTCGGTGCCACAGGTTTCGGGTTCGAATCCCGGCGGTGCCATGGATGTTTGTAGTGGTTCGGAATCCACTTTAAGCCGTAGGTCCCGGTCTCCTATGACTGTAAGAGCGTCACGGAGCAAAAGTCAGGCTTCTACCTACGGGTGCTCCATCACAACAGAAGCTGCTTCCTTCCCCTTCAATCATGAGTCCATATGGGCTTGTGGGCTTGGCCAGCCAAGTGGGATAAGAAACAACAAACAAACAACAACAGCCTAAACTAATAAACGTCGTTTAAATATTTTGTAAATACCAGGAAATTCAATACATTCAGTAAGTTAATCATTAACTTGATGCCTGTAGGGAATTTATTCTGTTATTAGAAAATGTTATTTTTATAATTTAGAAAATTTAGAGCTTGGATGTTGGGTATTAGCATACATTTGTTTATATATCAACACGTGAAGTTCTTTATAAATGAAGAGAAATGAGAAATCACCCAAGAAATGGACAATAAATACGACAATTAAATTATAATAAAGTTTTATTCCTATTTTTGTTTTATCTATAATTGCCATAAGTGCTAATTTTATTCCATTACTGCCTTTAATTATTGTGGCTTATAGAATAGTTAGAATTATTATTCTAGATTCTTTAGTAGAAAATAAAAGATTGACAAATTCAAATCAAAGAAGAATAAATTTTTCCAACATTTAATCTATTTATACTTCATTTTATAATGACATTCAAGTGAATAAAATATTAACCCTGTTCTATAACGTTAAAACTACAAAACACTCATAAATATTTAACAAAAAACTTTATTGAACTTTTCAGTATATAGCTATGATCAAAAAATCATATTAATTAGTCTGGTTTAGAGGCAATGCATACTATTAAAAAAGTTGAGTTATTGATTTATTTATGTATCCACTGATATGTAAATACAAAAAAAGAATTAATAATCAAATGTTGATGTATGATATGAATGAGAACGAATTATGCAAAATAACTTCATAGTAAAATTTTTTTTTCAAACTTCGAACAATATTTATTGCTTTCTCATTCCTTTTTGAAAAAGAATCATTGTTAAAAGAAGAAAGACAAAAATAGTTATATTAAGAGCATTTTGCAATTATCACCAAGATAATTTAGCTGGAAAAAACATCGACAAATTCATATCTAGGAAGAGTAAAACATACTTCTTAGTAAAAGGTTTTTCTCAAACTTCAAATAGTATTTATTAGTTTCTTATTCATTTTTAAAAAGAGCCATTAGTATACATTAAAAGTATTTAAAAAAGAAAATATTGACTATTAATTTATTCATTTTCAATTTAAAGCGCTGCGAAAGAAATGAATATATATCTGATCTTGTACCAATCATTGCTATGAATAAAATCCACATATCTGTTATTCTTCCTTCGAAAATTTGAGGAAATGTTGAAAATTGTGTGGAAATTCTGGAAATGTTTCCGTGGAAATGTTGAAAATGACTGAAATCTGCTAGAAATAACTGTAGGCTATTAAATAAATCATTATAATTTACGATCATTTCGCTGATGTAAAGTTTATAAATTGGCTAATTTATAACAGGGGTAAATAGTATTCTTATATCATAATCCAGAGAAAGCAATCACAATTAATAAATTTAATATTGTTAATAATTAGCTATACTATGAGTCATGATCATAATACTAAGAAAACGTAAATTACAATCGTGATGTTTAATGAATTTATGAATTTTAGATTAAAATTTGACATTTACAAAACATAAAGTAGACGTTCTACGCGCAACACCTGGTAAAGAGCAAAGGATGTTTTATTTTGTGCCTTTAATCATGCCTTGTTATCGCCCTTTAAATCGAAATTAGCGAGATAATTTTTATCACCGTTAGCTTAATTACCCTTATCAATCAATAAATCAGTGTAAAACTTCGAAGACTGCTTATTTAATAAGTTTTGCAATGTTGCATAGATTAAGATTGATCTCCTCTATTATATATATATTTTTTTTCAAGTTTTAAATTGTATGTATTTATACAAGTATATTATTTAATTTCGTAAACTTATAAAATACGTTTGTATGTATAATATGCATGAATTTTCCGGATATCTTTTTAACTTTTCTTAGGATTTGTATGACATTTAATCGCCGATAGTTGATTTATTATTAATTATGCTTGTTATATGGCTATGATATTGAAATACCATTAGCTATTGTCATAAATGCCAATAAAGCACGTAACAGTTTCATAATAGTTATATTAAGAAATATTTTGGTATGAAGCAAATCAAATTAGTGATAAATATTTAAATTTACTCGTATGTCATGTTTATGAATGGATCTCCTGAACAAAATATATTAATGAATATAAAAGATTATTTAATTTTCCTGATATTTTAGAGATTTTCTGACATTAAATGTGAATTGAATATAGATTTAACGAACAATTATTCTAAATCGACGCAAGTGTTTTAAGAATTGGTCATGTAATTTTCGATTTTCCTGTTTATATATTGAAATCATTTGTGCTTTACTACAATGTGGGCTTTTTTTAATAATAAATTTCAGAAAATAATCTAGTTAAACTAAATACGATGTTGATTAAGTAATTAAAAATTATATAAAAAACCATTCTATAAACTACTCTAAGCTAATATTGTTGTATTTATATATTGAAATATTGCTAATATTGTAACACTTGTACATCAGCAAATGATTGTAAAAACAGAGTGAATGTATAGATTTTCCTTTGCACTTTTCAATACCCTATCTATAACCAAATATATTCCTCTTAAATTTTTTTAAATATTAAAATTTTAATTATATTGTAATAATTATTCTCTTTTAATTCATTAAAATTTTTTTGGAAAAACTGTTAAAAAAACTTTAAAAAACTGTAGTTCATACATTAAGAAACTATGGTAGATTTTGGAATATTTCAAACATTCGAATATTTACTATTATAATAGTTGTATTAATATTACTCAAGCTAATAAATACATAATTTTAGAAATATTAAAATTACTGATATAAATACATTTTGGATATTTTCTTAGTTTTAATTAAGCACTAACAAGGGAAAATGAAATAAATGATAAAGAGCTAACATAGTGAACTTCAATATTTTTCCCAACAGGTGCATTATTCAGAATATCTTCTCTCTTTGTGCTTTCTTAACAGGTGCCTTACTGGAACTCATGCGCTATAAATGCAACTTGTGATGAAATTAATACCAAAATTTAATGTGTTATTTAGAAAAAATATTTCTTTAAATAAAATATATGAAAAATGTCTAAACCATTGTAAATGACTGAATCATATAATCTGAATTACATATTGTTTCTTTTATGTCCAAACCCAATTTTATGTTTTCTCACATATATAAATCATTTTCTTTTATCTATTTGATTAACGTGAAATAAATGTTAAATGCAATTTTGAAGAAAAATATCAATACATAAATAAATAATTACAAAAAAAAGTGATAAAACTTAGGATCAATTTCCAGAAATTAATTTTATGCCTGTAAAAAAAAAATCATTTTTTCTACCCACAGGACTGTTTTTTTAAAAATATTTTTCCAAAGAGTAATAAAAAAGATCATTAGACGTGAACTAGATGTGTGGAAATTGACTTTTACTCTTAAAAGTTTTTTTCTCCTATCAAACCTTTTTATAAAGGAATTTTTAAGCATTGTTGAATGTAACTTTTTTTTTTTTTTTAAATATTATTATTTTTTCAATAATTTTATCAGGAAATAAGATATGTTTAACCGAAGTAGCTGAAAAAAATTTTGACTTGCTTTTTCTGCGTCCTTTTAATTTATTCAATCAAAGCTTTCAAACTTTTCCATTAATTTCAGTACCTAATGCAAATGTTTGGTGAAAACTTTTAAGTGAATGTAAGTAAAGATCAGAAGTATTATAATGACAGTAAGGAAATAAGATATGAAATTGATAATGAATGCAGAATTTTATCTCGATTTAAATCGCAAGTCGAATATTCATCAAGAACAAAATAAATTTATCTAATAAAAACATATTATCAAGTTAAGAAATCAAATATGTTTCATACCGGAAGGAGAATTTTTACAAAATATTAAAAAATTTTTATCAATGGCTAAAGTTTTATTCTTAGAATAAATTTATAACGGAATTATAAACGCCTCATTAAGTTATGAGTACATGAATTCATCGAAATATTTAAATTGAAAAATTTTGTAAAATTTATAACTAGTTTACCATGGAAATGCTTCTGTTTGACAAATAGAGTTGTTAACAAACTTAAATAGTATTGATAGTTCAGCATTGCATGAGTAGTGAGCATTTGCCGATATGTGCATATGCCCGCTAATAGAAGAAATTAATTAATTAATTAATTAAAATGATTAATTAGTTAATTTGTTGCTGAATTAAAATTCATTAATTATTTGTTGCAGTTTTGTCGGTTGTTTGAGCAGCTCGATTTGGGTGTAGTTGGTTTGAGACTCGAAATACAGGTACACACAGATTTATTACACGCACACAAACGCCACATACACATACAATTAAAGATAGATAATAATTAACACATTTTAAGACATCCAATTAAAGATTCCACTTCTAAGCCGAAAATAAAGGTATGAGAGATTGTAAACTAAACGTCTCTGATGCAACTCCGATTACGCAGTACTTTTTCTCGGGTGAGAATCTCGATGCCTACTGACTATTTCTGCTGAATCCCACAGGAAGCGCTCTCGTAGCGCATAGGAGGAAGCATGGTTATATTATGTTATTTTGAATAATATATATATATTTAGTTTTACGAGGATTTTTAATAGTTAAAGTTTTTAAAAATGTCACTAGCTTCATTCTGATGTTAATTTTGTTATTGATTATATAGAGTCAGAATGACATAAATTTGAAAAAGAAAAGTTTCAAAATTTCTAAAATAAAAGCAGATAAATCGTTTTTAAAATAATTTATAAAAACATTTATCCTTGTATTATTCAATAAAAACTTTAAATTATTAACAATTTTTAAGATCAAATAAAGTTATTAAGGACTATTTGAAAACACAAATAAGTTCTTTGTTGAGTTCGTTATATTTAAATTAGATATTATAAAAAAACTGATTGAAGCAATTTCAATTATTTTTATTTATACCTTACTGCAAAAAATAAACGAATAAGTTTCTTAAAACTTTGTCTGTTACAAATCTGCACTGACTTCTAAATAAATGACTAATGGATTTGTCATGAATAAGTTAAATTTTTTTGAACAACTGGCAATTAACAAGGTTTTTTCAAACTTGAAGTGTAATAAGATACTAAAAAATGGAATCTTTTAAGAGCAGACTTCAAAGGAAAGATGAAAAGATTATTCGAGAATTTATTCTGAAAAAAAGGGGTTCTTTCAGCTTAACAAGGAAATCAAATCTCATGTAACAATAGAAGGTCTGAGTAAAGAATCGAGGTTTATTTGAAGCTATAGAATATTCGTATTGATTTATTGATAGAAATATGCATAATTAGTATAGTTTGGGGTAATAGATTTATAGGAAAATCCATTAAGAGATTGTTTACACTTTGAATTCTTTATTGCTGCACATTCATCTTAGGATATAAGAACTTGGTGGAAAAAATTTATTTTGAATTTGCTTTTTCTAAAAAGAAAAATTTTTTTTCTGATTTTAGTGAGATAAATGGACGATATTCAGATTTTAAGTGCAAGTTTAATCAATTTCTTTTTAAAACAAATGATAAAAATATTATATATCTTTTTTGCAATTATTTTCGAAAAATTATTCGTAACGAATACTTGATCTACCTAAATTTATACACTAAGCTATAAAAAAGAAAATCGTTTTAATATATTTGTACAATAGAATTGTACTATATTTATAGAATCTATTTGTACAATAATAAATAGAGTTATATCGATTTATAAGTAAAAGTTTTATTTTAAACGCTTTGTAGAAGATAAACAGATCAACTATAAATATAAAGTATTACTGCCTTATTGTATAGAAAATATTATATATAGGTATTTTCTCTAAAGAAGTAAAAATAACTACATCAATGTCAAAACTGTCAAAATCTATGTAGTATATTGATAAATTGTGTCCGATTCTACTTCAAAATGAAATATACTTTACAAACATATTTAATTAGAGTATATTAGTTTTAAAGTATTTGTATAAAGAATAGCTCAAACACTATACTTCTAATCCTTAATGATTTATGAAACTCCTTTTAATTCATGGTATCAGTATTTACAAATATGTTATAATAATATTATATATATATATTTACATTAGAAAAGGATTTTCCGTGCTAATCCTTTGTTAATAGATTCATTTATCTGCTATTGCACTAATATTTTATATATATAGTTGATCTGTTTATCTTCTACAAACTTTTAAAATAAAACTTTGAGTTATAAATAGAGTTATATATATTGTGAAAATTTAGTAAAGCTCTCCTCTGAAATACCATCGCCTCTTTTAAAGACATCAATATATAAAATTACTGATTAGAGCTATATTATTATTTATGACAAAAATTTTATTATTCTAGGAAGTCAATATTTATAGATATGAAGGACTCAATTGACGAACGTGACGATGTATGAAATCATTTAGTAGTGACTATCTAGGAAGCCGGTAGGTATGTTCATATTTTCTCTATATGCCATTCAATTGCGAGGTAGAATGAAAAAATTATTCCTAGGGAACAATTGTTTTCTTTTCATACCCCGTCTGTGAACTTTACTTTGTATTCATAAATAAATGATGAGCCTAGAAAATATACAAAAGAAAAAAAAAAAAATACAAAATAATACAAAAGAAAAATATGTATTTTTTTGTTATTCTTTGACTGCTGGCTGAATATGAATATTATAAAGCTATATTTGCTTTTGGTTTTTCTTTTTTATCTCAAATCAAGACAATCGGTGAGAGAACTTCTTCTTTTCGTAACGTAATTATCAAAATATAATTACGTTATGAGATAATTAAATATAATATAAGAGACCTGATATAGTGAATTTGTATCAATTTTAATAATGAATGAAATTAAGAATCATCCAAATATAAAGAAAGTATTATATTTAATGTTAAAGTGAGTTTACCAGAAATTCTGGCATTCCAAACACTATTGAAGGCAAAGAAATTAGATGTATATCTTCTTCTAAAATCTTTTTTCTCCATAAAAGGCTGTCTATCCGATTAAACATCAAATAAGGAATAAGTGTTTTTTTTAAATAAATAAAATATATATATTATTCAGGAAAAATGAATACAATGTTTCGGATATAGTATTGTTAATATATGCGATGTTTCGAAATTAAGTATATAATGAGATCCTTTTAATTAACTCCAGAGTGGCAATTTTAATATGTGATGTTATTATTTATTCTGAATATTTCTAGAAATCTATTCAAAGAACAGGGTAAGTGATTCTGTAAAATACACCACTAATAACTAAAGATAAAAATAAAAGAAATATAATTATTATGATTGTTAATTTTTGCTTAGTGTTATACTTTCTATTCTTCGAAATCTCATTTTATTTAAAATATCTTTTAACAATTGGCATTTAAGCAAAAATTGAATAAACTATTTAAATAACTGAATTCAAAATTTAATTAATTTGAAAATAAATCCTTCATGACTGAAGAATATATATTACATATTAAGTAATATTGTCTAATTGAAAATCCAAAGATAATTTATAACACAGTTATATAAATATATTTAATTAGTTATATTACGATAACTTACAGTAAGTTTCAATAATAATAAGTATCAACATAAAAAAAAAAATAATGATTTGAGCTATATTATGATTTATAAAAAAAAAAAAAAAAAAAAAAAAAACTATAGAATTTTATGAAGTCACTATTTTCAGAAATGAAGGACTCGATTGGCAAACGTGACATTGTATGAAAGTATCTAATATTGACTATCTAGGAACTCAGTTGGTTATCTTCGTATTTTCTCTACACGCCATTCAATTGCCAGGTAGAATGAAAAAATAATTTCTAGGAAGCAATTGCTGTCCAATCATAGCCCGTCGTGAACTGTTGGCTGAATTCATAAATAAATGACGAGACTGGAGAATACACAAAATAAATATATGTATTTTTGTGTTATTTCCTGGATATTTGCTGCATCTGAATATTGGAAAGCTCTGTTTACTTTTTGTTTATTTTCTTTTTTATCACAAGTTAAAATAACCTGTGAGAGTTAAATAAATTATCTGTATAAGAAAAATGAGTATTGAATAATGAATTTAAGTTACTTTGAGTTTCAAACTAGCAATATTTAAATTAATTTTTTTTCTTTTGTATGTGCTACTGTATAAAACATTTCCTTATTCAATTAATATTCTAATTAATATTTATATTCCAATTATACTTCTCCAATTATTCCTTATTCCAATTAATACTTATTAGTAGTTCACACTCTCCCTATATATATCTTTTTCAAATTTTCAATCGTTAATAAAATACTTTTTATTTATCCACTCAAGTTCAAATACATTTTTTTAACTTGTAGTAGATGACACTTGATGTTAATACGGTTTTTTCAAATATTAATTAATTAATTAATTTTAGTTTTTTTTAAAGTTTAAGTTGAATATATCTACCGATAGATGGCGCCTAATGCAAGAGGAAAATTTCAACTTTATTTATAAAGGACTTTCTGCAATATAGTGAAAAAAAAGGAACTGACTTTAATTTTTTATATATATGTATTACTTGTTTTGTGTCAACTTTCATAAGGAAGAGCAGAATGCGTGTTGGTAAAATGTCAGTCATAGATTGCAAGAACTATATCATAATCAAAAGTAATTACCCATATTGAGAGTATAGCTGGTAAAATTAAGACAATAATTAAATTAATATTTTATTTAAATTAATTATTTTTTTTCATTTGTATGTGCTATTTTATAAAACATTTTCTTATTTTGTGTCGACTTTCATAAGGAAGAGCAGAATTCGTGTTGGTAAATTGCCATAGACCATAATCAAAATAATTATTGAGAATTATAGCTGATAAAATTAAGACATGAATTAGATAAATGCTAATCCTATATGTGTCAATCATTTATTTTTTTGAAAGGGAAAAATAATGATAGAAATATGTTTTATATTTTTTTACAACATTTGATCAGCATTTGCCATTAAAAATTTTATTTGGATGTTTTCATTTTTAAGCATATTTAAATATTTATGGAATAAACGTATTATTATTGTATTTGGATGGATTTTATTTGGATACTGTTTACTTTTTAAAAATATTTAAAATTATTATAAAATATTTATAGAATAAGTCATATTTTATGTGATTATTCAACGAAAACAATTTCCATATTGAACCGAATTTTAAAGAACCACATCTAACATCATCATAGCATATACCACATTCAAAATTCTTTAAGATTAATGAATAAAATTCCATGTTAAAAATGAAATACATAATTTATATGCAGAAAGTAACATTATTTAAATGCTAAAGAATTGAAATTTCAATAAAAGTTTGAAACAGTGATCTAGAAAGAAAAATTGTCTGACGTTATTTCGTTGAAAACATCAATATATTTAAAACTAAAAGATGTACAGGAAAGTAACATCTCAAATTTTGAATTTATTGATCGTTAATTTTAGCAAAATATTTTTTTAACAACAGTTTTATAAAAAAGACCGAAATATTGCAAATATTTACATTTTCATTTTTCTACATACTTAAAAATAAAATTCCCTTCTGTGCTTTTCTAAATTTATCTTACTAAGATTTCAAAAAATGCTAAAATGGTTTTACAAGTTTCTTCCACTACATTTGACATCTATTATACCTCAGTGTATTTTCTTCCTTCTCATTTTATTTTTATTTTCCATTTTGTTTTTCATTTATATTAAGATGTTCATTCTTTTTATTTGTTCAACATAAAACAAAGAATACCCCAGAAAATTGTTTTTGTTATTATGCTCATAAATTTATACCATCACAATAACAAACCTGGAACAATTTTCTGATTTCCCTTTGCTTGCCTGAATTCCTTTCTTCCTTAATGAATTTGTATCTATTTAATTTAAGTAATGCATCTAGATCGGAAATATTCTTCGTATCCCCCTAATCTAAATACTTCCCTGAAAGTACTCTATCAAGGAATAAACTTGTATTACACTCACTCTGAAATAGACACAGGATATTATTCTAAATGAATACATCTACATCGAGGATGTCGATCATTTTATATATAATTAAATATTATTAAATTAAAAATTATCGATATTTTGAAATAATTATTTTTTATTTTTTTATATATTTTGTTTCATGAATTTTGAAAATTCAAAAACGGACAATTATTATTTTATTACTTTTCTTTTTATACCATTATATATTTCATTTTACATAGGTTTAAGTTACACACACAAAAAAAAACCCCTCTTTATGAGTTTTTTCCATAAGTTATGTAGGCTATGTATACTATATTCAAAAAATAAATTTCCTCTTTAATTAGAATAAGCATTGAATAAATTTTAAGTTACTTTGAGTTTCAAACGAGAAGTTTTAAATTATTATTATATTTTTTTTGTTTGTGTTATTTCATAAAACATTTCCTTATTTTGTGTAAACTTTCACAAGGAAGAGCAGAATGCGTGTTGGTAAAATGCCATAGAATGCGAGAAATATGCCATAATCAAAAGTAATTACCAATATTGGGAATTATAGCTGCCAAAAAAAACACATGAATTAGATAAATACTAAGCGTACATTTACGAATCATTTATATTTTTGAAAGTGAAAAATAATGATGGAAATATGTTTTAACTTTTTTTACTACACTTGTTTTGCCTTTAATAGAATTTTTTTTTTGCTTTAAAAATTTTCTTTGGATGTTTGTTTGCTTTATTAAGTGGTTTTTAAGCATATTTAAATATTTATAGAATAAATGATATTTTATCTGATCATTGAATAAAAACCATTTTCATATGGACTGAATTTAAAGTACCATATCTAACATCGTCCTAGCATATACCACATTCAAAATTCATTAAAATTAATGTATAAAAATCCATGTTAAAAACGAAATAAATAAGAAACATTACTTAAATGCTACAGATTTGAAATTTCAATAAAAGTTTGAAATAGTGTTCTAGAAAAAAAATTGTCAGACGTTAAAATATATTTACGTTTTCATCGAAATAATCTAAAAGATGTACAGGAAAGTAACATCTCAAATTTTGAATTTATTGATCAGTATTTGTAATAAAAGTTTTCTTTATCAACAATTTTATAAAAAGTCTGAAATATTGCGAATATTTACATTTTCATCCTTGTTTTTTTAAATGCTTAAAAATAAAGTTCCATTCTATGCTTTTCTAAATTTATCTTACTAAGATTTCAAAAAATGCTGAAATGGTTTTTACAAGTTTCTTCCACTGCATTTAACATCTATTATACCACAGTGTATTTTCTTCCTTCTCGTTTTATACTTGTTCCCTTTTTTGTTTTGTTTTTTATTTATATTAAGATGTTCATTCTTTTTATTTGTTCAACATAAAACAAAGAATCCCCAAGAAAATTGTTTTTGTTATTATGCTCATAAATTTATACCCTCACAATACCAACCTGGAACTATTTTCTGATTTCCTCTTGTTTGCCAGAATTCCTTTCTTCCTTAGTGAATTTGTATCAATTTAATTTTAGTAATGCATCTAGATGGGAAATATTCCTCGTATTCCCCCTAATCTAAATACTTCCCTGAAAGTACTCGATCAAGGAATAAACTTGTATTACACTCACTCTGAAATAGACACAGGATATTATTCTAAATGAATGCATATACATCGAGGAGACTCCAACGCATTAGCTTAATTATTGAAGCTGTTCATTTGGAATTTTAAATCATTGTGCTTCAACAACAATGTAATTATAAGTATCAGTTGACAATTCGGTTAGATTTCAATGTGGATGAATAGAATCGGCGGAGATGTTTCAAAAGAGAAAACAGCAATTTGTTCATTTAAAATTTGTGTTGTTCCTCTTTACAAAACAATTTAAATTGTTTGATTTTCTTTTTAAAATGAAGTAAACACTACTAATTTTGGTTAAAATGAAAACAGTAAAAATATCAGCAACCTTTAAAATTTGGAAAGATTTTAATTCGTTATCTTTTATTTAATTCTGAAAAGATAATTTGAGAGATTGATTTGAAAATAACTAGAAACACATTTAAAACTTTATTTTCTTTTTTTAATAGATTATTTTGAATGATATTTTTGTGTTAAATTTTTTCTGAAAAAGACGCAGCATATTATTCTAAATGAATACATGTTTTTTTTTTGGTCTATAACTTTAATTAGCTTATGCCTTAAATTACTTGTTTAGATCAGATTACTTATGCCTTAAATTTGCCTCTTTATCTTTTACTATTGTTAAGTTTATAATCGTGTGCATTAAAATATCATAATACTATATATTTGCTTAATAGTATTTGTTGATACTGTAAAGGATTTGAAAATCATTAAATACATTTTAATTTTTTTATAATTTTAGTTTTGTTATTTAGAAAGGTCTTTTTTCAGATATTTCAATTTCTTATATTTAATTTATCTTAGCAAAAATTATTGGAAAATATTATTTATTAATAAAACGTCTGCAAGTAAATACAACCATAATATCATACTTTATAAATATTAAGCCAATTAGCATTTTATTTAGATTTTTTAGTTCATACTATTAAAAAAGTAGGAAAAGAAAGCCGCATACTCAACTTAAACTCTATTGAAATTATATGGTATTCAATACTGTAAAAATAAATTGAACTAATCTAATAATACTCTAACCTAATAATATTTATATTCTAACCTAATAATATACCTTTTTAACCTGATAATTTAATTCTCATTCTTAAAAAATAGGAAATTTACTACGAATACTAAATTTATTTACAAATCAATTTCAATAAATATGCGTCTATGTGGAATTCAACACCAAATGTTTTGAAACTAACAGCAAGAGACGTCTATGAAGGATCTTGCAGTGATTCGGTATTTCTGTATCAGTTGCAAAGGCGCATGGAATTTTAATTCCTTAGGTGCAACAGGGAATTCTTTTGTAACCTTCCGCTGATGGTTTTGTGTTAACTATTTTAGTCAATGCAGATAATGTCATTAAAAGTGAAGGCTTGATACTTTTACAGCCTAAACTAATAAACATCGTTTAAATATTCTGTAAATATCAGGAAATTCAATACATTCAGTAAGTTAATCATTAACTTGATGCCTGTAGGGAATTTATTCTGTTATTAGAAAATGTTATTTTTATAATTTAGAAAATTTAGAGCTTGGATGTTGGGTATTAGCATACATTTGTTTATATATCAACACCTGAAGTTCTTTATAAATGAAGAGAAATGAGAAATCACCCAAGAAATGGGCAATAAATACGACAATTAAATTATAATAAAGTTCTATTCCCATTTTTGTTTTATCTAAAATTGTCAGAAGTGCTAATTTTATTCCATTATTGTCCTTTTACTATTGTGGTTTATAGAATAGTTAGAATTATCATTCTAGATTCTTTAGCAAAAAATAAAAGTTTGATAAATTCAAATCTAAGAAGAGTAAAATTTTCTAGCATTGGATCTATTTATACTTCATTTTATAATGACATTCAAGCGAATAAAATATTAATCCTGTTCTATAACGCTAAAACTACAAAACACTCATAAATATTTAACAAAAAACAAATTTTTCAGTTTATAGCTATGTTCAAAAAGTCATATTATTTTGTCTGCTTTTGAGGCAATGCATAATGGTTAAAAAATTTGAGTTATTGCTTTATTTATGCATCCACTGATATGTAAATCAAAAGAACTAATAATCAAATGTTGAAGTATGATATGAATGAAGACGAATTACGCAAAATAACTTCATAGTAAAAGTTTTTTCTCAAACTTAAAATAGTATTTATGTATATCTTATTCCCTTTTTTTAAAAGCAGTTATTAGTATGCATTAAGAACATTCAAAAAGAAAACATTTCTTAATAATTTATTCATTTTCATTTTAAAGTACTGTGAAAGAAATGAGTATATTTCTGATCTTGTACCAATCTTTGCTAAGAGAAAAAGCTACTTATCTGACATTCTTCCTTGGAAAATTTGTATGTAGAAAATTACTGAAATCCGCTAGAAATACCTGTACGTTATTAAATAAATCATTGTAATTCGCTGTCATTTCCCTGATATAAAGTTTATAAACTGACTAAATTAAATGGTATTCCTATATCCTAATTCGGAAAACACAGTCGCAATTGATAAATTTAATATTGCCAATAACTATTTATACACTGAAGTGACAAAAGTCATGGGATAGCAATATGCAAATTTTCAGATGGCAGTAGCATAGCGTAGAACAGGTATAAATGCGCAGTGCTTTCTCAGAGCTTTCATTTCTGTTCAAGTTATTCATGTGAAGAGGTTTTGACGTGATGATGACCGCACGACGGGAATTAACAGACTTTGAACGCGGAATGTTAGTTGGAGCTAGACGCATGGGTCATGCCATTTCGGAAATCGTTAGGGAATTCAACATTCCCAGATCCACTGTGTCAAGAGTGTGCCGAGAGTATGAAATTTCAGGCATAACATCCCACCATGGACAGCGCAGTGGTCGACCGCCTGCACTTAACGACCGAGACCGGCGACGTCTGCAAAGAGTCGTAAATTCTAACAGACAAGCAACACTGCGTCAAATAACCGCAGAAATCAATGTGGGACGTACAAGGGACTTGTCTGTTACAACTGTGCGGAGAAATTTGGCTTTCTTGGGCTATTCCAGCAGAAGACCGACTCGAGTTATTTAATTTTTACTGACAGAACGACATCGCTTGTAGCGACTCTCGTGGGCACGTGAGCATATCGGTTGGTCCCTAGATGAATGGAAAACCGTGGCCTGGTCCGATGAGTCACGATTTCAGTTGGTAAGAGCTGATGGTAGGGTTCGAGTGTGGCGCAGACCCCACGAAGCCATGGACCCAAACTGTCAGCAAGGCACTGTTCAAGCTGGTGGTGACTCCGTAATGGTGTGGGCTATTTTTTCATGGCATGGACTTGGTCCTCTGGTGCGACTGGATTGAACATTGACTGGAAATGCTTATGTTCAGCTACTTGGAGATCACTTGCAGCCATTCATGGACTTCATGTACCCAAACAATGATGGGATTTTTATGGATGACAATGAGCCATGTCACCGGGCCACAACTGTTCGCGATTGGTTTGAAGAACATTCTGGACAATTCCAACGAATGATCTGGCCTCCTGGTTCGCCCGACATGAATCCCATCGAGCACTTATGGGATATCATCGAAAGGTCTGTTCGTGCCCAAAATCCTGCACCATCAATGCTTTCACAATTATGGACGTCTATCGAGACAGCATGGCTCAATATTCCTGCAGAAGACTTCCAACGACTTGTTGAGTCCATGCCACGTCGAGTTGCTGCACTTCGCCGGGCGAAAGGAGGGCCGACACGATATTAAGAGGTATCACATGACTTTTGTCACTTCAGTGTAAAGTGAGTCATCATCATAATACTAAACAAACGGTAAATAACATTCATGATGTTTAATCAATTCTTGAATTATAGATTAAAAGTTGACATTTACTGAGCATAAAAATCAATATTATAGATGTTCCATGATCAACACCTGGTAAAGAGCAAACGGTGCTTTAATTTACACCTTTAATCATTGCGTTTTAAATCGAAATTAGTGAGATTTTTTTTATCTACGCAAGTGTAATTACCCTTATCAATCAATAAATCAGTGTAGAACTTCAAAGACTTCGCATTTAATACGTTTTGAAAAGTTGCATAGAATGAAATTGAATCATGATCATAATGCTAAACATTTGAGTTGATTGATCTCCTCTATTATATACTTTTTTCAAATTTTAAATGGTATTTGTTTATACAATCATATTATTTAATTTCTTAAACGTATAAAATATGTATGTATCATTTGTATGCATCGTCCCGATATCTTTTAATCTTTTCTTAGGATTTGTATGACATGTAATTGTCATCAGTTAAGTTATTATTAATTATGATTGTTATATGGCTATGAATACCATTATCTATTATCATAAATGCCAATAAAGCTTGAAGATTTTTCATAATATTTATATTAGGATATGTTTTGATATCATGTAAATCAAATTAGTGATATAAATTTAAATTTACTCGTATATTACATTTATGAAAGGATCTCTTGTACAAAAATATTATTACAAATAAAAGATTACTTAATTTGTGTAGTTCATTTACTTTTCCTATCAGAGTGATATTTTAGAGATTTTCCTGACATTAAATGTGAAGTGAATATGGATTTACCTAAAAATTATTGGGAATCGAAGGATGTGTATAAAAAATTCGATTTATAATTTTCGATTTTCTAGTTTATAAATTGAAATCATTCGTCTATACTACAATGTGTGCTTTTTTGTAATAAATTTCAGAATACAATATAGTTAAACTAAATACGTTATTTATTAAGTAATTAATAATTAAGTAAAACAGTTTAATAATTTCTGATATTGTTGTAACTCCTACATCGACAAATGACTGAAAAAAGAAGAATAAATAAATTTTCTTTTGTAGTTTTCAATGCCATAACTGCAATAAAATATGTTAGTGTTTTAAATATTAAAATTTTAGTTTGATTATGATACTTATTTTGTTTTAAATTCATTCAGATTTTTAAAAAAACTATTAAACCTAGAGAAATTAGTAGAAATGTAATAAACACTTTAATAAATTATAACGTATTTTCAAATAGTTGAATTTAAACAATTACTTTTATAACCATTATATTAATATTAAACATGTAAATAACATAATTTCAGAAATACTAAAACTACTGATATAAATGTATTTTGGACCTTTTCTTAGTTTTAACTAAACACTGACAAGGAAAATGATAAAATTACAACAAGTAATCTTACATCTTTATTTCCTTATTACTCGGTATATTTATTATTTGTATTTTATAAATACATATGTTGATGTATTAAGGCATATTTTATGGAAATATGTAAATACTAAGATTACATATAAATTTATGTTTTACTTTTTCATAATTTGCTTTCTATTATGTTCTTTAAAAATGCTGTAATTATACAAATATTTCTTTTAAAATTAATAAGTATAAATATTTCAAATATTTGAATTTATATTTAATATTATAAATTTTCCTCATTTATTTTTTTTTTTCAAATTCCACATATTTTTTAAAAATAATGCAAAAATGGCTGATAGCTTAAAAATTGTACTTTCAAACCGCAAATCGTTTACAATATCTATAAAAACAACTGTAAAAGTTTTCCATAGAAATAACTTGTAAATGAATGTAATACTTTGAGAAGATTGCATTTATTGAATTAATATGTAAAATATTGCATCGAATTACACAATATTCTAAATATTAATTATTCAAACTAACTGAACTCTACAACATGTAATTTACAAATTGCAAAATGTAAAAAAAAAAAAAATAATAATAATTCTTTGTTATTACATAATTTAAAATAAACGTGATGATAGATAACAACTGTATACTACACTTTGTATACCCAAATAATACTTTTACACATCAGGAACATTTGATACAAACATATATTCGAGACTATTTTTGTAAATGACAAAGTTCAAGTCGATTTTCTACTTCTCACAAAGAATGCGAAAGATTTGCGAATTTATAAAGATGAAAATAGAAATGGGCGTATCAGCAAACATTCTCTTTATTTTCGAAAATTGAGAGCATCAAATGGAAGCTAGTCGGTTGTTTTATCTCCTCAAAAGAATTGCATGCTCCCTGGGAAGAGCAGAAAAGCCTCCAATCCTTTTTATTATCGACTTCATGATTCCAAGAATACACACCGTGGGAAGATATGGCTATCGATCTCGTCTTTCTGTGTTTTAGCATTTTCTTTCGAGCTCTCTTCTCCTAACCTTTATTGACACAGCTATTCACACCAAAACAGATAAAGAATCGGGATAATAAAAAGAAATTTGCATAAATACGTAACGTATGTATTAAAACAAATAAGTATATATCTCTTCTTTTATATTAATAAAAATTTTAAAATAAATAATAAAATATGAAGAAAAACTTTTAAAAATGCAATTGCATTGTAACTAAAATTTAAAAAAAAAAAAAAAAAAAAAAAACGTGCAAATTTTACACCTTGTATTCACTACTGGCCCAAAACAGAAGACCAATTATTCATTTTTTTCGAAAACTGTTTATTTATTCTTCCAAATTTATTTCATCGCCTTCAAAGTAGTCCCCTCTGGACACAATGCACTTATGCCAACTTTTTTTCCAACAATCAATGCATGCTAAAAAATCATCGGCAGGGATGGCCTTCAAAGCACGCGGTGATTCACGTTGAATCTCTTCAATCGACACAAAACGGTGTCCCCGGAGTGGTCGTTTAAGCTTAGGGGATAGCCAGAAGTCGCACGGTGTGAATACAGTGGTTGTGGAACGATATGGTATTTTTAATTTTTGGTGAAAAATTTACGAAGAATCAATGCAGTGTGAAATGACGCATTCAGTGTTTTCGGTAATAATCGAAATTTGACGCGTTTGAGGCCCAAAATGGAATTGACCGATCCTTTTGAAATTCCAACATCATCAGCAAGGTCTCTATTTGTAAATCGACGGTTTGCAAGACCCAAATATTTTTTTCGACGTGAGCTTCGTCGGTTCAGGTTGGTGGTCGACCAGAGGGCTTTTCGTCTTCAACGCGTTCTCTGCCTTCTTTGAACTGTTTATGCCACTTCTAAACATTTTTTTCCGATATAGGAATGCTCATCGAATGCCTTCTGCAACATTCTATACATTTCCGCAAATAAAATTTAATGCAAGTTCTTTGTTCACTTAATTCAGACATTTCAAAAATTGCCGGAATCAGTTTTAGCGTCTCACAAAGCCAAGCGTAACTCAAATTCTAACAAATGTTTCGATGTCAAATTTCACACAGATGTCAAGGACAGTGTCAGCAACCTAAAAAAGAAAACAATTGAAATTCCCTAAGCCTGGGGAATTTGAAATTGAATATTGATCTTACTTTTTGGACACAGTAGTATGTACAAAGGCTGATGTTATAGATAGAGAATTGGGGGTGGGGAATATCTGACGAGTCATGGCAAAATGAACCTTTTGTTCTTATGCCATGTATGGACATAATACAGCTGTAGGCCGGAAATCATTTCCATTTTTATGAGGTAGGTGTGAACAAGTACTTGGCATTCAAAAGTATCATTTAAGAAGTGTAAAGAAATTTATCGTTTTATCATTTTATATTCTCAAAAATTATTTTTGTATCCTTTCTTTACACGAAAAATATTATATATACACAAAAAAGAAAATAAGTGGAACATAGTATAGAAATGCTTTCACACACATAATGATAGAAAATTCTTCAAATAGGCAATTACAGAAGAAATAATGGTGAAATGAAAAATTATATTTTATTAACAAAAGAAGTAATTGAAATTAAAACGAGCAAAATGTTTAAAAAATTTAGATAAATAACGCATACATTATCATTTTTTATGAATGCTATATGAAGAAAAATAGAATGAAATATTAAAATTTCGTTTTTAAAATTAATTTTCAAAAGCTTTGTTTTAACATGAGAAACTATTATTTTTAATTTATTTATTTATCATTATTTTTAAATTTACTTATTTAAAAATACAGATGGAAATTTTCTAGTGGTTTGCTTACACTCCAGATTAAAAATAAGGGGAAGTGAAAAATAATTATATTTACATTTTCTAAAATATGATCATGAGTGATTTAGGATTCATAATACAATATTGGCACCAGGATTAATTGAAATTCCCTTGTTATGTTATCTTCGTCTATCTACATCATAAATTCTTAATTAAAAAGCATTATTGCTTTCTTTTAAAGCGACGACTTTTCTTTTTTTTTAAAATAAATTTCCGAAATCTTAGTTTTAACATAAGACATTGCAGTGTTATTTATTTAAAAATATGAATTTGAATTTCTCGTGGTTTGCTTACACACCAGATTAAAAATGAGTTGAAGAGATTGGTTTGGTTCGTCTCTCTACGGTCATTTTATGCACACTTTAGGCTTAGTATGCCGGGACCTACATCTTAACGTGGATTTCGAACTACTAACAAGCATCCATGCCACAGCCAGAATTCGAACCTGAAGCCTATGGTAACGTCTAGAACGCTAGCCAATTGGCCCTCAAGCCACAAATTGAAGAGAAAAATAATTATTTCTACATTTTGTAAGATGTGATCATATAATCTAAGTGCTTTTGGAATTCATGATGCAATATTGGAAACAGAATTAAATGAAATTCCCTTGTTATCATGCTTTTGTCTGTCCATAACATAAATTCTTAATTAAAAAGCATTATTGTCTTCTTAATAAAAACGATTAATTTTAACTTTCAAATTAAATTTTCAAAAGCTTAGTTTTAACATAAATTGCAGTTTTATTTATTTAAAACTACAAATGGAAATTTCTCTCGGTTTGCTTACACTCCAGATTAAAAATGATTTGAAGAGAAAAATAATTATATCTATATTTTACAAGATATGATTATATAACATAAGTGATTTTGAGATTCATAATACAATAATGGCTTGATGATTAAAAGTAATTTCATTTTTATATTACTTTGTGTGTCTATAATAAAAATGTTTATTTAAAATGCATTATTGTTTTTAAAAAAAATAATGATGACTCTTGTCGTCATACTACGAACTATAAATTAAAAAAAAAAGATCCTTTGTATCGCTTAACATTACTTTCTGACTTTTAATCTAAAAATACATTATCCGAATATCATATTTATAAAAAAAATGATCCATTAGTTTTATTTGAATTTCGTCAAGATATTATGAGTAAAGTTATATATAAGCCCATAAAACATCAAGACGAAAACCAAAGTAGAACTGAAAAGGGAAGAATCTGAAACACGACTGTTCGCACAACAAAATATATATATGAAACAATAATTCTCATGTCGAAAGCAATCTTCTTTGACTGTATAGAAAAAGTTTTCAATGTTGAGAGTAGCTCACGCAACACGCTCATCAACATTTTATGTTTCCTTCTGCGAAACTAAATGACCCAGGAGACAAATACAGGTAAAATTTATTATCTGTCAGACTGTATCACACCATAAACACTTCTTACTGAAATAAAAATGGCAGAACATGCAATATAATTAGTTATTTTCGTTTATAAGGCTGTTTTTGTTTCATGATAAATCTGTTGAATGTTTGCAAATAAAATGATAAAAATAAAAAAAAAAATTATAATTCAGAATTTTATTTTAATAACACTACAGAGAATATATAATAATTTACTTTTACACTGGAGGAAAATGAAATCTGAACACCGAGAAGGAATTGTGCTATATAAACGAAATTTAGGAAGTTTGTTTGTACATCTAAAAGATGGTGTCGATTCAAATTTAGTGATAGACGAATAAAAGCGGCGCTAGTATTGCCACTATGAATATGATAACGTTTGCTTTAAACGCAGCAAATTTCGTAAGATTTATTTATTTTCTGGATAGAGTGTATGACCTAGATTTGAGTCAAGTATGTATTTAAGGAGACGACGAAGACAGTATCAGTAGCTTACTATGTTTGAACGTGGGTCACATATTACGACTACGAGAAGATAGATTTTTTTTTGTGATATTGCAGAAAATAAATGAGTCTACCGGGCATGATTGTTAGTAGCAGTAGTAATGGAAGGTACTATCTCAAGAAGACCAGCTTCATTTCGCACAAGGTGTAGTACGGAGAGGGAAAACTGTCACATTCGCAACATGGCTGAAGCGAATTGTACTATATCTGCAACAGAAACGCTATCTTCTGTTGGCATTATTGTAACACAGTGAGCCGTAACAAATTGATTACTTAATGACAACTGTGATCCAGGAGCCTTATAGTATTCCTGTCATTAATTCCGTATAACCATCATCTTCAAGATAAATGACGTCAACTAAAGCTCATTGGATGATGGTAAGCATATCTGTTTTCTGAGATATGAGTCCTAACTGTTTTGATGCTAGTTCTGTGATAATTTTCAGTTAGAAAGTTAGCGCAGTCGAGCGCTTTGAGTCAACAGGGGTGCGTTGCATAAGCATTGGACATACAGCAGAAGAAGAATGTGACCACAATTTTCTGTTATAGCAGGAGTACACTCGTCGTTATGCTGCGCCCCTTAGTAGCAAATTTGTCAGACTGGTGAAAGAACCTGTTGAACTGCCTATTTCAATCGCTGTTGCAGAAGGCGTTTTTCAATGGAATAAAACTCGTCCCCAAACCCTGTTGTCTCCTCAAGTGTTTAACAGAAAGTTGGAATATTGTCTTGGTCTGCAAAATATGGGACATTATTGGAAGAAAAATCTGCCACCAGCACGAACTGCTGATTTTACTGAACAAGTACAACAGAAATAGAATTCCATCCTGAAAAGTGATATTCAGCCCATGTACTACACAATGCATGAGTGTTTGTATTCAAAATCATGGAAATTACATAATTTATTAATAGACCACCATTTCATACTTGAAATGTCTCTTCTCGCAATTACTCTAAGCTGTAACCTTGAAATCTTAGTCAAATAAATATGTGTTGACAATGCTATAGTTACATTTTATTCCTCTAGTCTAATATCCTCTTGATGTTGAAATTTCATTTTCTATCAGTGTGTAACTTTTTTATAAATGAAAGGAAAGTTAGTTAAAAAGTTAAAAAGTTAAAAGATCTTTTTAAATAAAGATCATTTGTGTGATTGTTTAAAAAATTTGAGTTTTGAAATGTTTTTTCCACTTCAAATATAATATCAATAACCTGAACTCATACTTTTAATATTTGTAATATTTAAAATCGTAGGCAATAATGATATTCTGAAGCAGGAAAACTATAATTAAAAAAAAGTATTTCTATGCCTGAATTTTGATATATAAACATTATGTTTCGTCAAATATATTTGCTACCAAGGAAAAGTAATTTATTGCAATGGATTTGAATATATATTTTTAAAATTGAATTTTAAGTTAAATCATGAATGAGTTAATATTTGAAGATAATTTGTTAAAATTTATTAAAAAAATAATTATATTAACTAATACAATCGAAATAAATTAGTTTTATCTAAAAAACAATGCGTTTAATAAAATCAGATTTGTAGATTTTTTTTAAACACACTTTATTTATAATAATAATATGTATATAAATTTATTATATATATTTATTTATGATAATATATATATATAATTTCTTTAAAATGTAAGAAATGTCCTTTTATATTTCTGCTAAAGCGTGTAGTACAGAACTTCAATTCATTTTTAAATATATTCCTCCGTATCAATCTTCTTCCATTTCTTTTCTCAAGTATTTATTTCCATCTGATTTCTTTTGGGGAAAAACCTTAAAAAGCGTTATTCAAACTTGTCGAGAAAATATCCCTCTACTAAAAAATGTATCATCCCAGAAGATGGCAATAGAGTTTCTTGCTATTTCCTATGCATCTTAAAAATCCATCTGATAAAATAAGACTAACTTTTCTCTTATGTAAAAGCCCATTCAAAACGATGGTGAAAGTGGTATAAACATAAAATGGGAAAAGACATTTTTCCCCAGTAGCATAACATAAATGTTTAAAGTTCTATCAGCTAAAAGTAGAAGTACTGGCTACTATGTATCAAGCCAGTGTCATAACGAAATTTGAGCATATTTCAGTATATGAGCACTTTTTATGTTTTTGTTTCCCTATTCAGAAAAACAAACCAACGTAAATATTTTAAATGCTATTTTCAGCCTTAATTTATAAAAATAAAAAATATGTTGCCTTGGTTCACTTCACTTGGTAAATTTCAAAATCAAGTTAAAATAGTGAATTTCATATCTCATGACTGGAATACAGCTGAATTTCACAACAAACAATGAACAAAGCATGAAAAGGAACTGACTGTGTTTTGTTCAAGTGACAATTTTGTACCACAAAAAGCTCGTAATAACAAATTATTTGGCTTTACGGTAAATCACTTCAAACGAAATGTCACAAAATATTTTCTAATCAGACCAATAGAGATCAAGAACAATTATTTGAAATTAAGAACATGCGAATCAATTTTATGACAGGTTTTATTTGGATATAGTTTCTTCAAATGGAAAAAGAGTTATCAAGCTGAAAGAATGACACATGCTGGATAAGTTCACTTCAAGAAGACAATCTGAAAACTATTAAAATATATTTATATTTCCTTTCAATTCTATTCCTTGCAATATGTTCCTCATGCAACAATCGAATGTAGAAATGTTGAAAGGAATTATGTCTACTATTAAAAATAACATATAAAATTCTAAAGTCGCATAATATTTCCGGACGTTATCATTTAGTAAAATGTTATCTAAAAGCTAAACAATGATTACAATTGATTTCGCTTATTTTTATGTTATCATTATTGCAGTTTAAATAAATTTTGTTGAAATCTAAAGCACTTTTTTGAATAACAATATCATTATTTCTATTACCAATTATTTCCTTAATGCAAATACCTAAATGCATATATACTTAATATAATATTACCCTTACCATAAACATCCATCTGTCAAAATATCACTAATTATATCATACGTAACATTATATATCCAGTGTTAAACATAAAAAAACAACTCTTTTTATTCTGCAAGACAGTCGCAAATTTCAAATTCACTTGTCTCTATTAACCTTTTATGCGGTGGGCTTTTTTAATTTAATTGTTTATCTACTTTATTAACATATTTAACATGATAGTGTACCATTCAATAATATATTTAACTTCTTAAGTTATTTAACGTAGAATACATTAATAGTTCTGTATATCTTTTTAAAAAAGAATTTCACATATGGCTTTCTTTTATTTATCCTCGATAGTTATTAATAGGGAAAAAAATTGATAGCTCTAATAAAATATCAGATGTGTTTATATTTTGACAGATACCTCTTACATTAATTTATTCATTATCATATTTCTTGCTAATTTATTTGCTATTTGCATACAAGTAAATTTCATAATAATAATATTTATTTTAATGACAATTGTGGATAACCAAATATATTTACGCAAAACAATATTTGAAGATTAATTTTTATTATAGATAAATTTGAACTTATTTTAAAATATAAGATAATTATTATATTAATCAAAATGGATATTATTAGTAATTACATATGTAACAACATATTTAAAGTTTTCTTAAATAAATTAACACACTTTTTTTTTCTTTTTGATAACACTAACTAACAAATAGCTTCTGAGGTTATTCAAGCGTTAAATAATGTTTGGTTTCTTTTCACATTGACTGCGACGGAATTTATCTGAAAGGAAAGACTTTTAGTATCAGTTTCGGAGAATGACACTGCCTTGTGTAAACTTTAATGGAAAACGAGAAGTATTTTATCAGTGGTAATACAGCTCTGCAAGTTCTTGCAGTGATATCGATGTTATTCGAGAGAGGGTTTGGTAGAAATATTTCTGCTTATAACGTAAACAATTTCCTGGAGAGGATTTAGAAAAATAATAAAAAAGTTAAAAGTATATGCGCTACAAAAGTAGTATTACTAATTTATTATTATTATTGTTGAATAATTCTATTATTACTAACTACATTATTACTAATAATTTACCATTAATTATGTTATTACTAATAATTTACCATTAATTATATTATTACTAATAATTTACCATTAATTATATTATTACTATTATATTATTTATAAATATATTATTACTATTACCAACTTATTATTATTGTACATAACGTATCCCTTCTATACAACAAGAACCAAATTAAAGTATATTGTAATAACTTATTGCGCCATTCTTCTTTATTGGAAGAAATATTATGTACTAAAATTCTATAATAAAACACTGAGTGTATTTTATTTAAAAATAATGTCTTGAGTATATAGACACTCATTTAAAGATATGTATATATTTATATTTATAGCAAAATAAAATATATTATAGCGAAATAAAATATTTTACAAACGAGTATTGATTCTGTCCAAAACATAAGAAATAGATTAAATGGAAACTCCCTATTTTTTGAAGGGATAAGTGGAGTATATCAGTAGGCTTATAAATTCATCTATTGGCCTCGAGAAGAAAGAATAGAGTACCAGATGTTCAACTTTAAAATACCATTCGAATACTTTTTTATTCAAGAACGCAATCCAACGTAAATATTTTAAACTGTAGTAGAACAATTTGAGTGCGTTGTAACAGTTTTCCCAGAGTAACTCTGGTTTTGATGCATCTCTGACTTATTATATGTGGTCTTCAAAGTGTCCGAGATGGGAAAAGTTTAATGTAAATAAATTAGTATTCAAAGGACATATTAATGAATTATTAGTTTTTTTAACATGCCTTTTAAATAACTAAAATTTATAGTATCAAAATTGATTTGTTAGACTTTCATCCATTAAATTCCTCGTCAATATATTTTAAGGATATAAAAATTTCAAATTCTGCGTTTAAACACAATTATTATATATAAATTTATAAATGTAATTAATTAATTTGTACAAGTTAAATAAATACAAGACATACATAGACAAGTCCTGTGTCAAAGGATATTTAATATACTGAAAAGGTCGTTGACATGAATCCTTATTCTTGAATCAAATAAATTAATATTTGCATTGTCAAAACAAAAGAATTCCAGAGGGACTTTGGGAAATCTTCGAAAACAATATATATTTGAGATAAACCAAAATAAATCTGTGTCAGTAGATAGCTAAGTTAAATCACACACATTTTTTGGTATATTTATTGATGATAAAAAACTATTTTTGAAATATGTAATTTACTTTTATGAAAACTAATTTATTAATTTTCATAAATAAACATATTTAAAAAATAAAAATTACATATTTCAAAAATACTTTCTTTTATTTTATATTACATACATGTTTATATTTCTCAATGTGTGCGTGTGTTCCACTATACACCGTCTAAATTTGAATTCGACAGGCATAAATACTTCTTTTACAAAGCGAATGGCATTCGAAAAAAATGATTCGAAATTGGATCAAATTCGAATATTCGTTAAAAAATTGCTAATTAGGTTTTACATCAATTTGGCAAATTTTTCTTCATTGGTGAATTGTTCCTGGTTGATGTTATTTATTGTGTTGATGTCTTGTTCTAAGACAATCTGACATAAAACAAGTAATATAATTTTTTTTTTATAAATCAATTCCTACTTTTTTCCACTATATTGCAGAAAGTCTATAAATAATTTACATTCATTTTTTTAAGTTTATCTGGCGCTTTCTATTGGTAGATATATGCAACTTAAATCTAAAAAAAACTAAAATTAATTCATTTAATTTAATTAATGAATTAATATTTTAAAAAAATGTATTAACATCAAGTGTCATTTTCAAGTTCAAGAAAATGTATTTGAACTTGAGTGGATGAATAAAAAGTATTTTATTAACGATTGAAAATTTGAACAGGATATATATAGCGAGAGTGTGAGCTAATAGAAGGAATTGAAAAAAAAAAGGGTCTCGAAATTGAATCAATATTCCTTAAAAAATTGCTAATTAGGTTTTACGCCAATTTGGCAAATGTTTCTTGATTGATGAATTGTTCAAAGACATGCTAACATAAAAATATTACACAATAAAGCATACAAGTAGATGAATTACAATCATCCAAAGTTTTGTTTTATAAAATAAAAAAAATAAAAATTTGGTTGTCATTCTACTAATAAAAATGCTCCTGTTTAATCCTAGATTCCTGTACTACCGAAAGAGTCGCCAATATTGTAACCGGAAAAATATCGAAAAATCCTTTGGGTTGCCGTACTTCGATTCGAGAAATTTTCCACTGGATGTTCAAAATTTGATAGCCCTAGGGACGTGTTTAAAGGGGAGGGAATATAGCTTGTGGGAGAAAGAATGTATTTGTAAGATTGCTCGTTAGAGTTGCTGAAAGTACTTTCTTTGAACTTCACACTGGTTTTTATTGTTAAATTTGCAATGCCTCTTTAAATAAAAGTTAAATGTGCTTATTTTTTAAGCCTATCAACTAAATTTTTATTTAAACATATATTTATTTGGGATTTTCTGTGCCAAAATATTTCATTAACTCGTATTTTAATGATATTTCTTATTAATTGAATAAATGTTCATTTAAAATTTTTCTGAACTAATTAAGAAAGTTTTACAGTTTTTTTTAAACAAACAAACTCTTTTTCTAAGAGGAATTTGCATTTCTTATGATTATCAATTGCTTAATAATTAAAATGGTTATAAATTGTAATATTAAAAAAATAATAATAATAATAATTTAAATAAGGGCCGAGGGACTAGCGATCTGGCGCTCGGTACCACATGTTTCGGTTTCGAGTCCCGAGCCATGGATGTTTGTAGTGGTTCGAAATCCACTTTAAACTGTAGTTCCCGGTCTAATATGATCGTGGAGCATTGTGGAGTAGTGTTACTAGCAATCTTGCGAATCCCCAAGCTACACGTGCTCCCTGGTTAGTGCTAAATGAGTAACATCAGCGCAGCCCTTGCTTTTGGCATATAGATTAACTCTCTCTGTATTGACACTGCATTAGAACAACAACAATTTAAATTTCTTATTTTCTTAAAAACTGTATATTTAAATATTTTATAATATAATCAAATTAATAACAAACGCATTCAATATGAAGCAACAAAAATTCAAGTTTTTTTTTCTGAATGCGCTAAACATGCATTAATTATTACATGGAAACTAAAATTATTGAAATCTTATGATCATAGTGTACAGCTATGATTTTAGTGAAAGTATCTTCCGTAAATGAATATAGTTCTTCAAAGAAATATTTACAGTTTTCTTGTTTGCTTGATTAGTAGCATTTAAAGCGTTTTTAAATAAAGGTGTAAAAATATGTTTAAAGTGTGTAAATAGCTTTTTTATAATTAATTAGAATTTTTAAAAATATTATTAAATTTTTAGTTCATCTTACTTATTACAAAAAACGCTTTTGTTTTATAAAATACGTTAAATGCAGACAGTACAGGCAAAATATTAAAAATATCAGTAAGTTGGCGATGGAGATGAGGAATTGTTCAGCAAATATCAGCCAAACGATCTTTCTTGATATGCTGTAAATGATTCAAGGAGCGCGAAAGAGTCATTATATTAACTAGATCTGATCAGTATCTATCCAACATAATCCAATAATCACTATGAAGAGCTATAAGAGTATTACAGAAGATAATATGGTCTCTGCTGTCATAAAGTGTAGTTGTTCTTTTATATCTATGCTTCAATAACCAGTTATCTGAGAATATACAGTTAATGCTTAGCTTTCACATAATAATGGTTGTATAAAACTCTTTTTTTTGCAAGTATTTTTTTTTCTGTTGAAAATTCCTTGAGAAAAAAAATCGAAAAATCTCGAAGCCAGAAATTATCATTACTTAATATTATAAGTATACGTGTGTAATTTTGTAATTTGTTATATGTAATTATTTTCAAAAAAACCAATATAATGCAATTTATTGTAGAAAAACAGTCATTTTATCCTTATTATAAGAATCGATAATTAACTAAGAATTAGGCAGAAAAAGTTATGCAGTTATTAGGCAGAAAAATCTGAGCTACTAGTGCCTTCTACTTGTATAATTAAAATAATTCAAAATAATAATCCTTAATTTATTGCCATAATATCTGATAATTCTAAAAAGAAATTCACTAAAAAACCCACAAATGAAAATATAGTCCAAGGTGTATATGACCAAAAAAAAAATATATATATATTTCTTCGATTTCTCTTCACAGATAGATTCTGAATATTCACATACATCAATAAAGATAACACCAGTCGGCCTTACCTGAAAAAATATATTTATTAGTTAGGATCCGTATTTCCAAAAATGAGGCAATGAAAATAGCAGTTTTGTATTTATTTTTTTTTAATTGAGTGCTTATGATGTTCTTTGAAATGCAATGTTATTTTTTCTCAGCATTTAGGAAGAATAAGAAATTACAGTTCTTTGTAAACCTGTATCGCAAATGCAGCACACTGAAATTGCATTTGACTTGTGACAAGCATCGGATATCTTGGGAAAAGCTTCCGGCACTTTTAGGTGGATTCCTCACTCAGAAATCGATATTCCAGAACGTGATGTCGTTCACTGAAAGCGAATTTCTTCTCTACGGCCGAAGCAATTATAGGCAGAAACATCCTCAAAGAAATATCGAACCGACTTTCAATAATTTGAGCAATATGTTATGAAAGGGAAACATCACAACATACATGAGAAAATAATTTCTTAATGGTATTTAACCATTTTCATAGGGTTCATATAATAAAGAATACATTTTTCATCATAAAATAATGATCTCGTGCCCAACAAACTAATTAAAAATTAAATTTCAATTATTAAGTAAAATTATATTATTTTCACATGCTTTTTTTTCAATCTGACCTGTAGTCATTTGCTATTGTGATGGCCGGGTACACCAAGGTTTGGTTTGTCGTTCTACGGTCAACTTGTGGACACGAGGGCTCAACAGATCGGAACTAATTAAATTGTATTCCGAACCACTAAAAGCATCCATGGCATCGGCGAGACTTGAACCCAAAACCTATGGTACCGATCGTAGGAGCGCCAGTCCATGGAATCCCTAGGATACAACAAGGAGTTTTATACATTGAACTCACATTCTGTCCCTGAAATTTGCATAAAAACAAGCTTGAAAGAGACCTTCTATGATTTCTATTTTTTTCTTTTCCTACTTGTACCAAAATGAAGAAATTTCGAGCTTACAAAATTTATTTGTCTTTATCTGGCACAGACGTATGACTTTTCGGTTCGTATTCATTTGTCAAGTATCGAACCAAACATCTTTCAGTTTCCAACCCTATGAACTCTTGACTAGGGGCTTTGCCAATTGGCTAGCACTCTGGCTTTTGGTACCACAGGCTTTAGGTACGAATCCTGGCGGTGGCAAGGGCGTTTGTTAGTGGTGTTATAGTTAAACTAGGTTTCGTCTAGGTCCTGGTCTAATTAGTGTAAAGTGTGCAAAAATGACCATAGACAAATGACAAATCAACAGAGTTTTACTATAATAATAAATTAAATTCTTCTAGAAAGTCATGTATTGCAAAAATACAAAAAAAAAAAAAAAAACCTGTATTGCTCAACATTTCAGCTAATTTGGAAATGTAAGTTTTACTGTAACTTGATGGGTAAATAAGTCTGTGGGTCTAGTTTTTCATTTAGAAAGTAAAAAAAAAAATAGAATTAAAAAAAAATTCTTATTATTGTTACACATCTCGTATACAATACACATTTCACTTAAAATAACTAAAAAATTATTTTTATTATTCAAATATATATAATGTTGGAAGAAATGAAACAATTACTAAATTTTAAATAAATGTAATATGAATAAATATAAATGAAACAAATATATTGTTGCATAAATCTTTAAATTATTCCAAAAATAGTATTTAAATTATACATAAGTATAAAGAGTATTTTAGTTTTATACTTATACACTTAGTTGAAAATATTTAGTTGTATATAACATGCTTTTAAACCTTCTATGTATGTATATTATTTAAACTTAAACAAAATAATACTTAATCAGTTAATGCAAAATATATTTCTAATATATTTTTCTTACAACTATATTTATTGATCATGTGTGGTCATAACTTTTAGTCAACAATCATTGCTTCACAGTGTAAATATTCACTTTAAAACAATATAATCTTCTAGAAATCAAAATATTGAACATGCTAAGAAAACAAGAATACAATATTAACGGAAAATTGAAAATATTGAATAAACAATGATTTTTTTTGTGTTTTACTTAAAAAATTTATCAAACGCTGCATGCAGTTTAATACACTAATAAAACCGAAAACGGGTAAATATTATTCTAATTTGTTTGGTTTTTCCACTGCTGTGATAGAATCAAAAAGTGTAAATAGCGGCATTTCAAGCATGCAAGATATACAATAGAAAGTTCATGTTACTAAGGAAACGAAATATATAGGGAAATTCGATATTGCATCAAACATATTCTAAACAAGTAACTTTTATGAAAAAATTCATCTTTGCTGTCGCAGAAAAAAGCAAATGTTTTTTTTTTTTTTTTTTTTGCAAGAATAATGAAAAATTTTACAATTGGATAGACGAAAAAATATTTGTGTTTGTCTTTTGAGAATACATGAAAGGAAAACAGTAGCAAGTAAACAAAATAACTTTTCTAAAAAGTACAGGGATATATGAAATTTTTTTTTCTTATTGATGTATTAATATTATGCAAGGGTCAAAGTACATATACATTATTAAAATATTTTATTTATATTTCATATAACTCACAAATATTGAAACACTATTAAATTAATGTATATTTTGTACAATTTTATCGTTTTAAATTTTATAAACTGTACAAAGTATCAATATGTCCAGTATTTATTTTTCATATTTCTTTATTAATGTATTTTAAATGTATCTTCATGACAGTAACATACATGACAAACCATTAATTTTAAAATGCATTAATCTTAATTCAGGTACCATTAGTGCATTTCATAGAAGAACAATAATCACAAAATATGCAAACTTTGTTTAAATGAATTACATATTATCCTAAAAATTATAACATCAAGATAAGATTTCGGCAAGGAGAAGATTTCGGGCGTTTACAAAGCGTAACATGAATGTTGTGTCAAGCACATATGTAAACCATGGGTATTTTATCGTCAATAGAAAATATTGATCCGCACCCACCCTAACCCATAAAAACCATTTAAGTGTATATTTATAGCCTTTTAACTGTTGCAGAGAGATACTTTATCATCAGAGATAAAATTAAGAAAATATTAGTGGCAATTAGAGTTGCAGAGAGCAGTTAGTGAGAAGGTAAGAATCATTGGGATTGTTTGCGTCGTCTACTTGGTTAAGTTTCCCGCCTTTTCATCGTTTCTGGCAATATTGTAAAAAGGTCCATGGACGATTAGAGTTCACAAAAATACGACTTATTCGGGATGATCACATATGACAAATAACAGGAAAGAAATTCTTATCGTCCTACAGGTACGAACACAGTCATTTGCATCATTGTCTGACGTAAGCACAAGGTTGGTATGATTTAAATATTCATCTGTTACGATATAGTCATTTGAAATCGCAGCTTCCGTTAAGTGTGCTGCCGGTGACACCAAACTAACGCTAGAAGTGGGTCACTCAGTAGGGATCATGAGTTTTAGATAGACCGTTTTCATTTACAATTCAATTTTGGTTCTGAAAATAACGGTGTACACGTTTTTAGATCCCGTAATGAATGCTTCAATGATGCGTACTGTTTTTAGAGGTACATAACGTGTATGATTGGAGTGATTTTTTGTGCGCAGTTGTTTATGACATTTATTACTGGCCAAGTAATTGAAAGACAGACGTCGTCAAGTCATACTGTCACTTTGGATCGCTATTAATAAGGAATACAATGCTGTTGGAGGTTCCTTATGATCATCCTGTCCGCAGTTTTTTTTTCTGCTTCACACAGTGTTCTGCCATAATTCTATCATTTATATTCAAATTGAGATATATGAAATCTATTTGAGATATTGAGATATTGAGACATATTTTTTACACACTATTTTGATGTTTAATTGCAATACTCAGAAATTTCTCTTCCAACAGCGGCCACGAATAAATCAATGATATCTGCAAAAGCATTTAGTTATAATCAGACTACACTTTTTTACTGTGTTCTTTTTTATTTGAAGCATACAGCATTATAACATTAGACAGAATACGATTATATTTTTTCTATTTTAAAATAGAAAAAAAATATAGTATGTAAAGAAAAAAAATTATTTGATTTTATTACAAAAAATTTACCATTATTTGACAAGAGTTAATTAAAGAAGTGATGCCGTGAAAGTGATTGTCCAAAAAGTAGGTAAATAATATGGCTCAGTTCTTCCAGAAATTATCAACGCAGAAATTAATTAAGACTTTTTTTTTATAAAATTCTTTCATGATTTCTTTCTTGATAATTTCTCTTGCTTTATATAAGGAATGAATTGTAATGAAAGTAATTTCTAAATTTTCTTCTTAATGAAAAAT
Organism: Caerostris darwini; assembly: GCA_021605075.1. NCBI lineage: Eukaryota > Metazoa > Arthropoda > Arachnida > Araneae > Araneidae > Caerostris > Caerostris darwini. The sequence goes on from BPLQ01013477.1 coordinate 40,084, forward strand.
GGTAATACGGTTTAAAATTAAATTATTGTGTAGATGAGAAAACTAACGATCTCTTTATTAAAATGCAAGATTGGCTATTTAAAGTACTAAATTTTTATATTCATATATAAAACTGAATTATGGTTAGAATTAAGTCACTTTATGTATAAATATATTGGTATAGGAATCGAAGCAAGTAATAGGAATATTTTATCAAATGTCAAATGATGGGTCCATTTTCAATATGTAGAGGCAGTATATTTGCCTACTCAATATAAAAAATTACTTGTTATATCCTCATAATACCATTTGATATAATAGTGTGAATTTTACTAATAATCACAATGGAAAAAACTTAGAAATTTAACTATTTGCCACCACAATTTGGAAAGAGAACAACCAGTGACAAAATTTAGGGTTTTCGTACTATCCTCATCGCATGAACTATTCTTTCCTAAGTTTTATCGTGCCCATTCCAGTCATATAAAATTCGGTTCATTTTAAACGCTTGTTCAAAAACCCAGAAGTTACTCCAATACTAATTCTATAATATCCCACTTTAATTTTCTATAAATATATGTTAATCTTTATATTTAGATAAATGTTCAATTGTAAAGTTTTGTTGCATTTAAACATATCATAAAATTTAAATAATAATTAGTCAGTGTCAACATTTTGCAATTAGTAATCCTAGATGATTATTGAATAAAAGCTCCATATTTAACATTTATTCCAAACAATTAAAGATTGTAAACAAAGTCTTGAATTACACACAATGTTTTTTTCCGTTCTATCATTTTCATTATTCTTTTACTGAATGTTTTGAAAAACATATGAAAAAGAGAGAAAGCATTTTACATTTGTTTTGCACAGTATGATAATCATGCAAAACATTGCAAATGTAATTTGACCACGAATGTTTTAAAATAACTTAAATATAAAGTGATATGAAATTATTAATAACATTGAGAATTATATCCTTCTAATCCAAATAAATTTTATAAAAGAAAGTGAATAATGTTACTTTTTTATTTTTGAAACCATTTATCAGGTTGAGAAAATTATAAATATCCTGATTCAAATGTTTCTTGCACATCTGTATAATTTAAGTGATGATGAACAATATCGATATAAACTGAACATTTCAAAGTACATTTTTAAACCATGAAAAAATCCGTTTTTGCTACATAGATTAAGTTTAATTTGAATTTTTTATAATTTATTAGGTTATCACAGGAACAAATTTTTACTGATTGATTTATTTTACAATTATTTATTAGCATCAATTTCTTTTAACTCATAATTAACAAACAAAGTTACAACCACGATTTAAAAATGCTTTTGAAACTTTATTAAAATTCATAGGATTGTCATGTTTTTTTTAATAAAAATCTATCTTATTTTTAAATTTAATAGTATTTTTTTAAATTTAGAAATAAAATTTTTTATTTTAAAAAACGTGACATAATGACAAACATAATGTGATTGATGTAGTTGCAGTTAGACAAGTATATAGAAAAAAAGAAGAAAAAAAAATTTGCAAAGAAAGAAAGAAATAAAATTTATTTTTTTAAAGGGAATGTATATATATTTTTTTATTTACTGCAGAGTTCATTATTTGGAATCATCTGCAAACATTATAATCATATCTGTTGGGCAGAATCTACGATCTCAGAGATGTGTATGGACGTCTTTTACGATGAACCATTTAATAGCTCATACATAAACTATCCTTATTAATGCTTATTTATCTTGCTTTAAAAGCTATTCATGTAGTCAATACATTAGTTTCGAAAGATAAAATTCGGTATCTAATAATTTTTAATAAAAAATAATAATTAATTTCTTTATTATAATAAAAAATTTTGAGAATAAAAAATTTAATTATAATAAACACTATTATTGATAGATTTTATGAATTTAAAACATAATTTGGTAAAATAAACCTATTCTAGTAAAAACAAAATCTCAGGGTTTTTTCTGGAACATCAGAAGCTGGGGAAATATATTGCAAAAATTTCTTCCAAAGAAAAGTCGTCTATAAAAATGACGTTATGTTATCAAAATGGAGGTTGGCAAAATATTTTGCTCGTAGTAATCATGACATATGAAGACTCAGAAATATTCCCAAAATATTTCAACATTCGTCAACGCTGATTTCTTGAAAATATTGCAGTAAACAACTTTCCCATCTACTATTACAGCTTTTACAAATTTGTATTGCTGCGTATAGCATTTCAATTTTACGCCTGTTTAGCCTGTAAACAATTACGGATAGTTTTTTATAGAGATATTAATAAAATAAAGTTTTAATTAACATTAATTACACAAAAAAAATTTCTGGTTTTTGTGACTTGAATTATGCTTTACTTTACATTTAAAAAATAAATTTTAATCAACTTACAATTATTTTTCAGTGTGCTTTCAAAATCTTTAAATAAAATATTTCCTTATAAGAAAGTAAATGATTTAAAGTTTCTAATTGGTTTCAGATATGGAATAATTTTTCTTTTAACAATCATGAAAAAGAATCGGAATGTCTTTCTTCCAAATATTACATTTTTTTCATTTTCAGAAATTTTGAGTTTCAGTTCTTGAAATTAAGGACGATGCATTGATGAAGCTATGTTTCTTTCAAATTCCTGTGTTAACACCCATAAAAATTCAAAATATTAATATTCATATAGGCAAAAACAATCAATTTTCATCACCGATTAATTAGAACTAAGATTAGTTCTGATAGACAACTGTCTTAATTAAATTAATATTAGATAGTTTTCGATGGCCGGTATCAATTTTAAAAGAAGACGACTCCTAAATAGTGTTTAGATCAAATGCATTGAGGGGACTGCAGATACAATAAGAGTCTTGAAGGCAAGCAGATATGAAATATTTTTCGGTTAAATGTTTATTTCATTAAAGGAAGGACATAATTATCTAACAACACATAATCCGCTGCTGCATTACTTGAAAAAAAACTTATTAAGTCTTGTATAACAAGCAATAATTAATTAAGTTTCATATCAAAGAGATAAGCCTCTTTTTCCATAGCATACATGTCAGTAAATTCATTGTGTAAATATGCTTAATGTGTGTATATACTAACACATATACTTAATGTGTGTATATACTAACACATATACTTAATGTGTGTATATACTAACACATATACTTAATGTGTGTATATAATAACACATATATTTATTGTGTGTGTGCTCATGGTAATGTATACATGTATATGTGTGTGTATAGTCTTATGTTGCTGTTTATGTATATGAATGCACATATGTAACCATGCTTATGTAGTGTTTGTGCGCCTGTTATGAGTGCATGTATGTACATGTGTATAAGTGAATACAAGCATAATTATGTGTATGTGTGTTATCTATATATGCATATATGCATATATACATATGCATATATAACATATGTATATATATGTTATTATATATGTATGTATATATATATATATATATATATATATACATATGCATATATAACATATGTATATATTCATATGTTATGTGCATGTATGGTTATGTACATGTACATATACATATATGGCCATATATGTGCACACATATATGTATAGAATGCAAATGCATACATATACATATACATCTATTTATATAAGTGAATGTATAAGTTTGTGTAAATGCGTGTATGCGTGTGTATAAATGTATACATGCTTGTGTGTATAAATGTATGTGCCCAGGTTTTAAATGTATTCATGTATGAGGTGTGCATGGGCATGGATATGTGCGTGTTTGTGTACTTCTGTATGTATGTATGCACAAATACAAAATATATACTCAATTTGAAATTAAGAAAAATATAAAGCTAATAATGGCTTGACATTTAAAAAAGTAAGAATTAAAAAAAATTAACTTAAAATCAACTTAAAAATAATTAAAATCATATAATAATTAAATTAAATTCTAACATCAGGAAAATGAATTCACTAGTAGAAGTGATAGTCTCTTTCTATAAATTTAAAAGTAACAATTTCACATTTAATGTATTGTTAATCACTTTAAACTTTTCTAATTTGGAATCTCAATTTTGTATACTTAAATATTAAATTTCATTTATTAAATCATAGGCAGAATCAATTAGCAGGACATTATATATAACGTAATATATGTTGTGTAGGTCCACTTGATTATTCCATTTGACACATATTTTTTAATGTAAACTTTTTATTAATATTAAATATAGAAATTCCGCTATGTATTTCTTAGTAGCATTTCTGGTGTCTTTTATCTTTGTCATTTTAAATTAAGGTCATTCATGTGTTTCGTTAAATCTACCTAAAGAGATCCTTTCCTTAATCCCTCGTTGTTTCGTAACTCAGCCAGAAGACGATTTCTTTCATTGAAGGAAATTTTCGACTGTTACTCCGAGTTCAATAATTCGCGTTAGAAAGTTTCCGCAACTGGACCAGAATAATACGGTTTAATAAGATAAGTCGTTTTTCGAATCGCTTCAATAAATTAGCGAATCATTACAGATGACTGAGTGCATATGTTCTAATATAATTAACAGCTGATAGACTGACTTTAAAACTTTTGACATATTCAAGCATTTCACGCACAGAGAGACTGTTGAGTAAAGATGCAATGGACGATTATTGAATTTGAACCGCCGTCATTTTCTACGGTCTTTGTTGCGAGACCAATGACACCTTTATTACTTTGAACACAATTCTTTGCCATCATCAATAGTGATGCACTTTAGTTTTTTCAATTTAAAATTGTTTTTTAACATTTAAAAAAATATCTTCTCCAATAGTTGTGTCGTGAATGCTGTGAAAGCCAAGAAGTTCTTTCTAAACTTCATAATTTGTATCTATCTCTCAAACCAAATGTAAAATTTGGCCATATCTAAAATCTCTACATATCTATTGTTGTTCAGACAATTAAATTAATATATTTTATGCAATATCATCTCTTCGAGCCACATTGTTTGATGACAAACTGATGTTTATAAATAAATTAGCTTCTCTGGACGACAATCTGCTAATGCAATAATGCAATCCTCGATTAATTCAAAATCAGCAAATTTGTTTCACAAATTTCTCTATCCTCTGAATCACACAGAAACTGGCACAAGTTTCTTTGTTCAGAATTTACTTTCTTAAATAACAATTGCTGATATTTCAACCAGCCTTTCAAAAATTCATATTTTTGTAACCATAGGCTGTGTGAAAATTTGGAGTATTCCTGATGAAGTTGAAATATAACAATCAAAAACGTCCTTATGAGATTAAAGACGTTTTATATTGTTTTCTTTAAGCACTGATATGTTTAATTGTACATTGTACACATTGACTTAGTACTTTACTCAAACACAAAATATTTATCTAGCCATTGTACTTTAAATGTCCTTCACTTACTATTTAACTTTCATTTCTTTCCCAAAATTATAGAAATCTACACAAACGGCACGTAAGTTCTGAATCAAAAGAATGCACTTGTCACTGCGAAATCAAAATTTGGAATTGTCCAATTCTTGGTTGTCTCTCGTATTTGTACCACGCTTCCTAGGGACTCGGATGCACTCACACTGCAGAACTTTTCTAGAACATTCTAGCTCTATTACTCTCTACAAAATGGCGCTATATACTTAGACTAAAATAACATAATTGACGCTTTTGAATAATTTAGCCAATCTTTAGTGGCTCTGTACTACTGTAGCGCAGGTTGGTCTCTCAGCTACAATGACACGCCCATCCCTTTTATCAGTAAGTACCAATGGAAATAACGAATGAAGTGAAGTCTACACTATATGCAATAGATAACTTACTCGCCAGCATTTCTGAAACGAAATTTTGTGCATAATTTAAAACTACAATACGTTGGCATAATGAGCTAGCTGACATTTGTGACTTACGGGCGGATTTCAGTGTAGCCCTTAGACTAAAAAGTATGGAGACCACTTATTTCAACAATACTTCAATAAAAGTAATAGTTAAACAACAATCAATACTTAGGTGGGTGTCAGGAACTCTTTATCTATCACAACATGAAAGCTGTATTTTGTATTTATTATCCTTACATTATCTTGACTGTTTTCATAAATATGCTAGTTTATAGGGTATTTCACACCCAAAAATTATATAAACTTATTCAATTGCTTTTTGGTCCACATTTGGTTTTAGAAAATGCAAAAAAGTCATAATCTAAAATAAACCAAAATCAGTTTAATCGGTATTTTAGAATTTTGTTTATTGATTGTCTCCTAAAACAAATGTTTGAGGAAGCTGAATTGATCCATCGGTATCGAGCTTCAGCCAATAATCAGCTTTAAATCGCAGTGCATTAGGACATGAATAATTATCGAATGTACCTCGACCCACCCATCAGGAAGACGATGATAAATCAGAAACCGCACCATCCACCCCTAAGAACATAAGCCCTGCAATAACATAAGGTTCGGTATCCTATTATTAATGGTGCGTACTGTCTGTGAAGAAGGAAAATAAATATCCTGGCTGCCCTTAGAAGGGAAATCTTCAAGATCCACATTGGGGTGGGAAATCCGGAGGGATTTTCCCAGATCCGATTTTCAGTGATCTGTTGTAAAGCTGCATTGAGTGATTTAGGGAAAAAGATCGTAAAAGGCCTTTGACAATGTTAAGAGTCGTAGATAAAGCAGGGTCGATTTTCGACTGAGAAACTTGTCAATTAGATATATGCTATAAGTTTGAAAGTCTGCTCGTAATTAAAGTTAAAGTACACGTAAATCAGTAGGAAAGGCAATCACATAAATTGACCAAGAATAATGGTTATCCGGATAAAATATTAATATAGTTAATTTTCCATGCTAAGGATAGAACGTAGTACAAATAATTATTTTATAGACATATTTTCGTCGTATACGGTCTGTAGTGCCATAGAGTTAGTTAGTTATAGCCATATAATGCAATACAAATACATATATATATATTTTTATATTTGTATACAAAATCTGTATTTGTCTGTACTATATTTGCGGCATTAATTATAAAAAATTAATAAAATATAACTAATCTAACAGTATTAAAAATTTTTCAAGATGAAAATATTTATTTTAATTCCACTATTATTTTCGAATAAACGCTTATTCTTTTGATATCCATTATTTTTAATACATGTGATATACAGAAAGGTTTATTAAATTTAATTATGGAACATACGATATACTCAGTTTTTATTTGCTGCTCAATATTTGTATTCAATAAGTTTTATATACTTATTTTAAATAAAAAAAATGCGACTGTTTAGTTATGCAAAAATTAATAAAAATCATAGCAATTCATCTTTCAATTCTGAACTATAAAACATGATTATAAAATAAAAAAACACTTTTTTAAAAAAATAACGAGCTAAATTATATTTCAGAAAATCAGAGGCAAACACTTAGGTTTTCCATACTATATAAAATATGAAAATTAATAGATTTTCGATTAAAAATTTCTGTTGGCATGCTGCTGTAAAGAATAATTAATAAAGTAATCAAGAAATTTATATAATTTTAAATTTATTTTTATAAAATCATTATAAAAAGAAATTTATAAATATATTTTAACAAGTCATATTATAAAAATTGTAATTAATTATAAATTAAAACAATGATTGAATTTCATGAAAATAATTCATATACATGTAAAACCTAGAATCTACAAGAAAATAGAAATATTGCTTAACGTTTTACAGTAATTAAAATTTCTTTTATTTAAGCTGTTATTTGAAGTCTATTTATGATAATAGGAAATGATTATTCATGATTAATGAAATAATGTTTTTTATACAGTCATTTCATTCCAATGGATATGTCAGAAAATAATTATCAACAACAGATTCGTTCGAATATTTAAATATTGTATTGAAAGGACCATAGCTTATTTGACATTAAAATTATTTAGTATGTGAACAAATCTGATATGAAGGTGAAAATGTGTACGAGCAATCAGAAACTTTTTCCATCTTCGACTACCACTGATTTCCAACGACCCTAAATATTTTAACATTAAATTGATAATATCTAATTATTTGTATTTATTGTGTACTATGAATACGATTTTGCTCTCCGAACATCATCAATATTCCCATTTAAGGACATACAAATTTAATTCATCACAAAAAAATTCTATTGTTTTTAATGTTGTATCATAAAAGTAACAACTTTTAACTATGACAGCACATTTAAAAAAAACATTTTTTAATAAATAAATTTTATAAATTTTTAAATTAGCGGTTTAACCTAAAAAAGACAATTTTTGTTTCTTTGCAAATATCTCTGAAACGTAAAATTTGTTTTTATAAATTACTATTTTTATGATGATCATAGATGGGATTAAATATATATTTATATCAAATTATTAAACTATTGCCAAATTATTAAACAATTGTAACAGGATTTAAAATCTAATTCAGAATGAATTTTTAATTTGCCCTTCCCAACTGGGAATATCTGCATGTAAAATATAACTAAAAGAGTAATTAGAATTTTTTTTTCAAATTAATCATCGTTATAAAATCAAACACTAAAATAAAAAAATTCTGCTTTCGAAAAAAATAACGAAATTCATAAAATAAATTTTGTTTGTGAAAGAGATCTATTCAGAAATTAATGAAATTTTACAAAAACATTATACAGACAGTGCTTAAATAATTTGGCACAAAAGAAAACTAATAGGTTTAAATCCTCTTGAAAATACTCAAAAGGGAGAAAAAAGGGACAAAATTTCACAAAATGTATGACAAATTGAAGTGTTTATTATCTCATTTGGTAATAGAGCCCTTTAGCGTTTCAAGGAATTTTTAAAGGCTAGAAGAGTTGCACGATTAAGTTCAGCAATAAAAAGTACTGGCTAATATACACTCAAGAGCCAAAACATTATGACCACCCCTACATTTTGCAATGAACTCGCCTGGATGACGTGGAAGGCACGTGTTCAGGTGGAAGTGGTATTTAACTGCTGCTGGAGAGTTTGAAGAATCATTATTTCACTTACTTCTGTGTGTGATGGGAAAGGCTGCGGTTCTAAGCGACTTTGATAGAGGGCAGATTGTAATGGCTCGAAGGCTCGGAACAAGTATTTCCGAAACTGAACGACTCGTGGGTTGATCGCGATCTACAGTTGCTAGTACTTATGCAAAGTGAATGAATGACGGTGAAACCAGCACTAGACGACATGGTGATGGACGTCCACACGCTATCAAAGAAAGGGGTCGTCGGAGACTGTCTCGCATGGTGAAGCAAAACCGGAGCCAGACAGCGGCTCATCTGACAGCCCATAGAATAGTATCGGAGCACACTGTTCAGCGGACAGTGTTGGATATGGTACTACGCAGCAAACGTCCCACTCGTTTGCCTTTGCTGACCAAGCGTCATCGCCAATTGCGCCTGCGCTGGGCACGGGAACATCGTTACTGGTCCATGGATAAGTGGGAAAGAGTTGCCTGGTCAGATGAATCACAGTTTGTCATTCGTCACGCCGATATCCGTGTCAGGGTACGCCGTCTTCCAGGCGAACAGTTGCTCCCTCAATGTACAGTAGGTCATACACAAGCCGGTGGTGGCGGTATTATGCTTTGGGGGACGTTCTCTTGGGCATTTCTGGGACCCGTGGTTGTGGTAGAGCAGGCCATGAATGCTACAGGGTATCTGAACATCATTGCGGACCAATTGCACCTTTACATGACCTCTGTTTTTCAGCTGGAAATGGAATGTTCCAACAAGACAACGCCCCTTGTCACAAGGCTAAAATTGTATTGGAGTGGTTCCAGGAACATGATGCTGAATTTCAGTTAATGTCCTGTCCGCCTAACTCACCGGATCTCAATCCAATAGAACACATTTGGGATGTCCTGGGACGGCAGCTCAGAGTTCAAAGACCACCAATTCGCAATATCTCGGACTTGCGTGATCGTTTCTTAAACATCTGGTACAATCTGTCTTCGCCCATCTACCAAGGACTTGTGGCATCCATGCCAAGGCGGGTTGAAGCTGTGTTGCGCGCCAAAGGTGGGCCAACTTATTGACAGGTGGATATTATATATCGTTATTGACAGGTGGTCATATTGTTTTGGCTCTTGAGTGTAGGTTCACCGCCGCGTAGGTTCAACAATTGAACAAATAATGTCTTTTCCGTATGATTATGCAGCAGTGATACCTATTTTGAGACAACTTACAGCAGGGTTCTCCTTTTTTTTAATCTAAGGGCGACTAATCCATTAAGTCCCTACGGTCAATGGATTAGTATTCTTAGATAGCCATTATACCAATATAGAATTAAAATTTTGAAATACACGCAAACTCGTTCGTGACTATAAGGCGAATATGCAATAAGGCCATCTTCTAGGCCTTGGTGGAATTCCATATAAGTCAATTATTTTGTGTAAGGTGAAATATACAGCGTCATTTTTAACTAGAGCTTGTTCTGAAAAAGTTCCGTTACATGATCTCCTGTCAGGTAGATTCGAATTCTTTTGATTCCGAGGATGCTTTTTATAAATACCAGAAACAATCAAGAGTCGGACAGTCCCAAATATCGATTTCAGAGCAACAAGTGCATTATTTTGATTCGAATTTTTTTTTTTTTTGCTTTTATATGGATTACTATAAATATGGAAAAGAAACGAAAAATGGTGATTGTAGAACATTAAAGGATCAATGGGGATGTCAATAATTTGGGATTGAGTAAAAATAATAAGTTAATGTGTATATCTTGCAATGAAAAAGTATCGATCCTCGTAGAGCACATTATAAAACGTCATTCTGAAACTAAAAATTTGCAGATTTACTCCAACATTACAAATAACATTAGAAAAATTTAAACTTTCAAACCCGGATTAAAATCTCAGCAATTGTTGTCTAAGAAAGTAAATGCTGAAAAAGAAGAAACTCGTGCTGTTTTCCATGAGGCACATTTAATACATAAATATGGGAAACCATTTACTCATGGAGAATTAATCAAAGATTGCACGATTTCTGCAGCAGATTAAATGTGTCCAATAAAATTAATTTATTTGCAAACATCAGCCTTGAGAATATGTTAACAAACACTGTGGCTCGAAGAACTCATTATTGCATAAAATATATTACTTCAACTATCTGCAAAAATAGAAACATAGAATGCTTGTCTTTGGCCCTGGATGAGAAAAAGTTGTTTTAGATACTGACCATTTTTTACACTTTATTCGAGATATTCTTAGTTTATGAAGTATATGAAGAACTGCTTGACTTTCGCAGCTTTCATGGCACGACCACTGGAATGAATATTTTCATTTTTAAATGAGTTGAAAATGCTGTTCACAGAAACAGTCTTCAGTGGAAAAAATTAAAGAGTATCACTACTGATGGCGGGAAAAATAAAAGTCCCTTTGGTCTTGTATCAAAGACCATCGAAAATTATTGTGGTTCAAAACAATTAATCGACCATTGCGTTATTCCTTAATAGTCTTTGTGCACATAATTCTTGGATATGTCAAAAATTTTAAAGCAAGTCATTCCAGCTGTTAATTGTATCATATCACAATTTCGCCAACTTATTGAAACGATTCTGAAAACTACAGAATCTTATTATACCATAGTAGTGTGGTTTATCTGGGGAAAAATTTTAACACGTTTTTTTTTAGTTCTGGGCAAATAATAGGAATTTTCTTAAATAATTAAAAGTTTCGATTTTTTTTCATAGATAAACAATGAGCGCTTATTGAAATTATTTTTTTATTACAAAAATGTGTTTTGCTTCAGTCTCAATAGAATAAAAAAATTTCATGCACTTTAATATATGCCAAACATTCAGTCAGCAAACTAAGTCTCCATTTTTGGCAAATTTTACAATTGAAGCTTTGAGCATTTTAAAAATAAATTTTAAAGTTGCATTTTTTAGATTTTAAAGCAACTTCAAACAACATTAAGATTTTCAAAGTCCGTTTAACGACGACGTAAAACTCTTATCACAGTACTTCAAATGGAAATTATTGATTTACAGTATAGTGACATTTTTAAAGAAAAATATTTAACTTTTGGTGGAATTTATAAGAGTATCGCTTATATAATAGAATTTTATAGAGTTATTCGTACTCACCAAGTTTGATCAGTTGTATAAATTTGTTCATAACTTTTTTCCGCTCTGAGAACTACTTATACGTGTGAAAAAATATTTTCCTAAAATGAAATATACAAAAACATTTTTTACAGATCCATAATAATCGTAATTATTATGTTTAATTTAATTATGTGAATTACCTACGTAAAACACTGCTTGTAAACTTCAGGACAAATCTTATATCATTAATTACAATTAAAATGTTCAAGTTCTTTACGTATATCAGTTATTGTGTTTCTTAATTGGTCGCTACATAAAACATCTGATTGTTATTTTGTATAATTTACTTTTGCCAAATTTACAATGCATCAAAATAAACTGTGGAATGTCGGAGTGATGCTCTAGGGCCGTATGTGGAGGCCGTTGGGTTGAATCATCCTCTTATCAATTGTCAGGAAATTATTTATTATGATACTTATTTTATTTTTCTCTATGTTTTTCTGTTTGATCGTATTCTGATATGTTTATAACTTTATCAATGAAAAGTTACTATGGCTTATCAAAGCTATTCTCTGTACGGATATCATATCTTTTTCGAGGAGTTTCAGATGTAACCATCATGCATTAGTTTTCAGAATGAAAGAAATTCTCATATTTATATGAGAATATAAAATATAGAAATTAAAATAATAAATAGAAATATAAAATATAGAAATATAGAAATTATCATATTTCAATATGAGCTGACGCAGATAATATATCAAAAGTGTATTTACGAATTTGTATTTCAAATTAATATAGATAACTCATTAGTGGAAATCAAATTTACCTGTTAACAATGCATCCTACCACTCAGTCATGAATCATATCGGTTTTACATAATAAATAAAAGCATTTAGACCTGTTTGTGCTATTTATGTAGCTTTTTCTTTTATCTATAAGTAAATTATTGAATATCTTCTGTTATTGCTTGTAAATCTAATGTTTCAATAATGTATGCCACGAGTTAGTCGACTAACGTACTGTAAGTTTCTAAGTGCATTGCTTTCTTTCTGTCCTCCATTTTCTTGTTACATTTACTTTAGCTATTTTAAAATGTTTGAAGTGATTGAAAGAAATTCTCCAATGCCGATCTTCTTCTATTTCGTATTTTCAACCAGTCTTTTAAAATTTGAATGAATTTGTTGAATATATTTTAACTATTTTTCTTTATGTACATTGAAACGACAATAAAGACATGCAAGCAGATTTTTTAAAAGGGAAACACAATTTAAATATTTCTTAAATGTTTTATATCAGAACATCATTTTTAAAGTTGATTAAATAAGTTGTATATCTATTGAATTTAATCAATGCGTAAATTTTCTTTAAATACAATTATATTCAATAAAAAAGAAACTTAATTATTTATTTCAACTTTGTAGTATTTACAAATCATATTCAAACATTACAAACCCTACAGGAATACGTTGAAAGTTCTTTTAATTTATGAACTGCCAAACAAAAATGATTTTTCGACCTCAAACGGAAGTATGACAAACGGTAATGATTCTATGAATTATAAAAAAAAATTGTACTCTTGCATAAATTACTATTTCTAAATTTAACCGCGACGGTACTCAATGCAACAGCTTTTGAAATTCATTTAAGGTAGCTATTTACGATAATACACTTTTATCGAAAGTCGAGAAGTTTAACTATTTGAAATCTTATTTGTGCGGAAATGCCCTGAACGCAATTGAAGGATTTTCAAATTCTAATGAAAATTATGACTCGGATGTAGAAATTCTACAAAATAGATTCCGTCGTCTTGATAAATAATACATTATATGAGCAAACTTTTAAATCTTAATCCTCTTCGCAATTCTGATGACTTAGATAAAATCGGACATTTATATGATACTTTAGAAATTCAAATGTGCAGTTTGAAATCCCTCAATGTGAAACCGGAAACTTATGGTTCTGTTAATTTCTGTATTATTGAAAAATTTTCTACCCGTTATTACTCCAGAATTTAATCGGATAAATATTGCTAATAAGATTGCTATTATTTTTCAAAATGGAACTGGAATGTCGAGAAATAAATAATTTAGCTTCAGTTTCGCATTCCAGTCGACAGTGTAACTTGCACAATCCGCCCAAGCAGCGCAACAGCGTAAAACCACTTTCTACCGCTCATGGCTTATTGGCATCCGCCCACGCAAGGAAAGAAGACAGAACGGATTTATGTCTTTTGCAACGTATCATCCCATAAATCGTATTTCTGTAGAACTGGAACCGTAAAAAAAAGAATAGAAGTATTGTGTAAGAAAAAGGACTTTAGAGAAGCACCTCAGTAGGTTTTGTTTAGAAAAAAGAAATATTCAGTGAATGTGGGGGGTTGGCACAATAGAGCAATTTGCTTTAAGGCATAAAAAAATAAATCGAATATTGAATCACCGAAAGATGAATTGAAAAAAAAAAAAATGAAACGATTGAAGAGCCATTTCGGGTGGAATATACAATGTGTTTTATTATATAGTAAATCATCGGCGTAAAAATTCGAAATAACACAAAAGCTATATCGACTAGGTGGTTTATAGATGATGGCAGCATGCGTCCATATGTAGCCCAGGAGACTGCACATAAATTAACTTCCTGTTTTTCGAAAGGAGAATCTATCATTTTTTACTTTTGAAAATAAGATTCCCATCAAAAAGACTTTTGAGCGATTTTGAATAAAATCAGAAAATCGAGGTATGGAGATTCCTTTATGGAAATAGAAGCTCTTGTAACTGAACAAATTTCAGGTTCAGATATACCTCCTTCTAACTTAAAAAAGGAAGTTGTGAAAAGTTTTCTAAAGTTTTTTTTAACCTACTGACTGGCATGATTTTAAAGAAAAAATAGTTGTTTTGATTGGATCAACTTATTGGTACAACGTTGTAATGGGAAGATGTTTAAGTGCCTAACGGTCTATTAGTGTCTACCGAAACAATTTACGGATGGTGTCTAATAGTCTAATGATATTGGGGATACCTCTGTGTCATTAAGGTTTAATAGTAGAAGAAAATTTGATATTGAACTTGATGGAAATCTGAAAATCGTTTGGAAGCTTGAAAGCTTAGGTATTACTGACTGTGAATTATGTGACCCTTCTAAAGTCCATGTGCTACAGAAATTTGAATCAGAAATCAACTATGAAAATTCACTTTATAAAGTTAGACTGCCGTGGAAATCAGATAAGAAATATCTTTTAAGCGGTAACAGAAGGATCGGGAAACAGCGATTTCTGAGACTTCGATAACGGCTTCGAAGAAATCCAATATCGTATCAGGCTGATTTGCAACAAAATATTGTCGAATTAGCCGCAGACAATTGCCTTACAGATGAAATAACATTGCCACACGAAGAAGTCATTCGCAACGATTGATCTTCAAGTAAATTTCGTGCGGTATTCGATGCACCCTTGACTAATGTGAACCAACTTCTTTGAATTACTACCCGATTATTACATCGTGTCTAGTTCCAGATATTTTTTTGTTCTACTGAGATTTAGGCTTCACCCAGTAGCCTTTACTGTCTATATAAAACAGGAATTTTTACTGATAGAGAAATATGAAAGAGTCAAGGACGTATCATGGTTTCTGCTTATAGACGATCCAACCGATGAATCTAAACCACCTCAAATTTATAGATTCACTCGGGTGTGTTATTTGAGGTGAATAGTAGTCCTTTTGTGCTGTCTGCGACCCTCAAACATCACTTGAAAAATATGAAAATCTCTATTCTGAAACATGTGAATTCTAAATAATTTTATTTATGCCGACGATAACGGAAAAGGGATAACGTATAAGTTCATAATGAATTTTTTTTTTTTTTTTTGATTTTGTCTTGAAATAATAAAACTCTTCTTTTGAGGTTTTTACGTGTTTTTTTTTTTTTTTTTTTTTTCACGCATAGTTATTTCTTTTTTAAAATCTTTGCATTTTGAATATTTTGCTTTAACTTTCCCTCTTATAAATTGTTCTACCCTTTTTTGATAGTCAGCCATTTTGTTTAAATTTCCACCCGTTGGTCTTTCTCCACACGTTGGTGGTATCGATAATCAAGTAAATTTCGTGGGGTATTCGATGCATTCTAGCATAATGTAAACGAACTTTCTTGAATGACTACCCGATATTTACATCGGGCCCAGATCCAGATATTTTTATGTTCTACTAATATTTAGGCTTCCCCAAGTGGCCTTCACTGTCGATATAAAACAAGCATTTTTACAGATAGAGACAGAGACGTATCACGGTTTCTATTTATTAACGATCCAACCGATGAATTTAAACCATCTCAAATTTACAGACTCACTCGGGGGTTATTTGAAGTGAACATTTGTCCTTTTATGCTGGCATCGACCCTCAAACATCACTTAAAAAAATATGAAAATATCTATCCTGAAACATGTGAATTTCTAAATAATTTCATTTATGCTGACGATAACGTATGAGGGCATAACGTATGATTTTTTGCATTCTACTACTGATTTTTGAAGTTTTTTGCAGAGTTTAAGATGACCAGAAAATAAAATATATCTTCCCTCATAAATATTTTATTTTCATTAGTGATACTTTTAATTATGCATTGTTTTATTTCTGATTTTATACCGTTTTAAGTTCTTTTTGCCTTTTTTATTTAATTGCTGGTTTTTTTTACAATTTTGAGTGTACTTTTTGGAATCTAGTTTTATCTTTTATTTGTATTGTCTTAAAAGTCACCAGTTCCCTTCTTAGTTTCTGATTTATTAATTTGATCTATTTTTTCCTCCTGTTCATTTGTTTTTAATTAAATATTCTTTTCATATATTTATTTTTGTCTAGTTTTCTGTAGTAATTTTTTAGGTTTTATTTATATTCGTCTCTTTTTTACAAATACCTTGCAACAAGAGTTTTTTGTTTTGTTGGTCAATTTCTTCTCAGTGAATCTTTTTTAAATTTTTGGTTTTCTTTTGAAATCTTTCTCTTGTTTTGAGTTTTTTTAGGGCTTTTTCCCACTTAGTTATTTCTTTTTTAAATCTTTTGAATATTTTGCACTAACTTTTCCTCCTATGAATTGATCTATGCTTTTTCGATCGTCAGCCATTTTCTTTAACTTTCTACCCGCATGTCTTTCAGTATACTCAACTGCAGAGTAGAGGTACTGCCCCTCCCATTTTATTTTTTGTTTAGCCTTACCAATCAGATAGATTATTTTTGGGTCTTCTATTCTCACTCCCAGTTTTGAAGCCCCTTTCACGTGACCTTCAACCCCTTTTGCAGGACTTTCATTTCATTCATTCCTTTCTCGTTTGCTTCCCTCCCCCCAACCCAAATAGTGCATAATAGATCAGTGCCACTGAATTATTTTGCGAGTTCAGCAAGAACTGTCATTTCCCTCCCTGCTTAGTTATTTAATATTTTTTTTTGTACTTTTTAAGTTTAATTATGAATAATCTGAGTTTAATAAGTGAAAATCACGAGGAAGCATTTCGATCTATGGAAAATGAAATGAAAACCGGCTCTATCTTTAGTTTAAATTCTGTCTTTAGATCCTATGGAGATAAACTTCTGAGCAGTCTTCAACTTTACTTTAATAAATTCCCGTCAAATAATCTTCCTGCCTTAGAAAATTCTCCTTTTGATTCAATATCTTCCCGCACGTACGCTAAAACTTTAAAAACTCTTCCTAAGATATCGCATATAGTATCCCTGTACCTTTCTCAATCTATTGCAGATTTATTCTGCACTGAAAAAGAACCATCAGTAGGAGAAATATTAAATAGTCTTTCAATCCTTCGAAAGAAAAAATTAGAATTAAGTCTATTAAAAATTTACGGAACAATGGCATCGCTGTGTACTGTGCAGAAGAAAAAGACAACGAAAAACTTTTGCATTCAATAGTTAATTCAGAATTACGTGACAAGATTAGACATTAATAAGTCAAATCGAAGATTACCCAAATTAATTATTTATAATATTCCTAAGAAACTCACGGATTTTGAACTCTAGTAAGCCATAGAGTTTGCAACAAAGTAAAACAAACTATCTTTCAAAATTTTCTTCAAGATCAAATGAAGAAAACAAGATTGCAACCTTCGTATTTTAGAAGTCTCTCAAGTGGCTTTCAAAACTATGATAAATTCAGGAAAAATAGTTACCTGGCAAATACACAACATCAGAGAATTTCACAACATTCGAAGATGTTACATCTATCGGAATTTCGGTTATATTTCAGTGCCTAAACAGAAGCCCATACTGCGTTTTTTCTCTTCTAAACATTTCTCTCATAAATGCAAATCAAATGAGCTTTGGTGTATAAATTGCTACGATTCTAATGTTAAAAATAGAACACACTTCAACGCCAGGCTATACAAATTGTCTTTCCTTCATAAAACAAATCGAAAAATACAAAAGGTGGATAATCTATAAAAACTTGTGGTTTTTATTTTATTTATTATTTTATATAGATTAAAAAAATCTGAAATCTATATAGATTAAAAAAATCTGAATAAAGCTCCAAATTTAGAAATTTTAATTTATTCAGATCTTGAATCTTGTAATACGAATGAAGCATTTACAAATTTTCCTCAATGGGCGCTTGAAGATCTTAATTCCCTCAATTTTGAACTTTGTACAGATCAACGAGAAAAAAGCTCAAGTAGCCACAATTTTATTAAACCGACTTTTCCAAAAATTTAATAGGGATTTAATTGTCGTCCAAATATATTACATCAAAAATAACAGAATTGAAGGAATATCCAGAACTTGGAAAAGTTGGTTATCACAAATTGGAAAAAGCAGGCATTATCGCTCTCCCAAACATTCAATAGCCGATTGTACTGCAGACAGGAAGCAGTGTAGTGGCAATAAAAATTTCTGATAAAAACACACCTCTTACTATAATTTCAGGATACTGTTCATTTTACGATAATCTCCAAACGAATTTAAATGGAATTAACAATTTCACTCCTTCGATCGAACATGAGAAAAAATTTATTGGAACAGACCAAAATGCACACATCACTAGTTGTTGCTTAATTCAGAAGACTCAAGAGGTTTGTTAGTTGAGGAGTTCTTAGCAGCAAATAATTCCATTTTTTAAGCAACAGAGAATCAGAGCCAACTTTTGTGCATCACAATAGCAAGGGATGGCCACATTTTACTCTTATCTCTGCGTTCTGAAAAGTTCTAGAGGAAGAAACTCTCAGACATCACAAATACACGAGAACAATTACAATATTTTGAAAAGAAAACTATTACATTTAATCGATTTAAAACTGCATTCGGGGACCATAAAATTTTCTTAAAGCCTTTTATTATTTATTTCCCAAATTAATTTACACAATGAATTATCTTAGTAATGGAAGTCAATTAAATGAAGCTACTCACATTCTTCAAAAAGTCATTGATAAAGCAGGCTGTAAAGCCCAGAGAATCAAAACAATAGTAAAAATTAAACACCTTACTTGGTGAAACCCACACATGGAAATAAGGAAAAAACAATTAAATACTCTTAGAAGAAGAATGCAAAAATTGGAAGGGATTAAAAAACAAAAAATATATTTCGGCTTACACCAAAACAAGAGCAATTTATAAAAAAGAAATTTCACATACAAAATTTCAAGCCCGGAGTAAATTCTGTTTAGAATCAGGTACCCCTTTTGGAGAACCTTTCAAGTCCAAACTTAAAACTTCACTTCCTCCATCTGAAATCTTTAAAGCAATAGGTGTATCAGGAAGTGGGAATAACAAAGAAATTGCCAAGAAACGATTGGAAAAAAGCTGTGCTGTCAGTCCAGAATATCTTTCTAGTCGTCATGAACTTTTCTCTTTTGCTAAATATCCGCCATTTACTAAAGGAGAAATCAAAAGAATGATACAAATGCTTTCAAAAGGGAAGGCACTCCTGGATTTGATGGTATACTACTGTGTCCAAAAAGTAAGATAAATTTAAAATGCCAAGTGCATATGGAATTTCATTTTTTTTTATTTTTTAGGTTGCTGGCAATGTGGGAATGTCCCTCACATCTGTGTGAAATTTGACGATAAAATATTCATTAATGTTTGAGTTACGATTGGCTTTCTGAAACGTTAAAACTGATTTCGAAGTTATTTGAAATGTCTGAAATAATTGGGCAAAGAACTTGCATTAAATTTTGTTTGCGGAAGCGTATAGAATGTTGCAGAAAGCATTCGGTGAGCATTCCTACATCGGAAAGAAATGTTTAGAAGTGGTATAAACAGTTCAAAGAAGGCAGAGAATGGGCTAAAGATGAAGAGCCCTCTGATCGACCTCAACCTACGAAGCTCACGTCCAAAAAATTAAAGATTTGGTGATTGCAACCCGTCGATTTGCAATTAGAGACCTTACTGATGATGTTGTAATTTCATAAGTATTGGTCAATTCTCTTTGGGCCTCAAACGCGTCAAATCTCGATTGGTACCGAAAACATTGAATGCGCCATCTCACACTGCATTGATTCTTGGTGACTTTTTCGCCAAAAATTCATGCATTGAGGATTGGAAAAAAAGTTGGCATAAGTTCATTATGTCCGGAGGGGATTGCTTTGAAGGTGAGGAAATAAATTTGGTAGAATAAATAAAGAGTGTTTAAAAAATTGGTCTTATTTTTGGGCCACAGTAGTATATATGTAATTTCTTAAATATGTAAGAAATTTCCTTTTATTTTTCTGCTAACGCCTGTAATATAGAACGTCAATTTAAATTTATTCCTCCGTATCAATCCTCTTCCATTTCTTTTCTGAAGTATTTATTTCCATCTGATTTCTTTTGGGGAAACCTTAAAAAGTGTTATTCAAACTTGTCGAAAAAATGCCCCTTGCTAAAAAAATTATCATCCCAGAAGATGGCAATACAGTTTCTTACTATTTCCTATGCATCTTAAAAATCTACCTGATAAAATAAGACTAACTTTTCTCTTATGTAAAAGCCCATTCAAAACGATGGTGAAAGTATTATGAACATAAAATGGGAAAAAAACATTTTTCCCCCAGTAGCATAACATAAATGTTTTAAGTTCTATCAGCTAAAAGTAGAAACACTGGCTACTATGTATCAAGCCAGTGTCATAACGAAATTTGAGCATATTTCAGTATGTGAGCACTTTTTATGTTTTTGTTTCCTTATTCAGAAAAACAAACCAAAGTAAATATTTTAAATGCTATTTTCAGCCTTAATTTAAAAAAATAAAAAATATGTTGCCTTGGTTCACTTCACTTGGTAAATTTCAAAATCAAGTTAAAGAAGTGAATTTCATATCTCATGACTGGAATACAGCTGAATTTCACAACAAACAACGAACAAAAGCATGAAAAGGAACTGTTGTGTTTTGTTCAAGTGACAATTTAGCACCACAAAAAACTCGTAATAACAAATTATCCTTGTATTATCTATTTATTTGGCTTTACGGTAAATCACTTCAAACGAAATGTCACAAAATATTTTCTAATCAGACAAATAGAGATCAAGAACAATTATTTGAAATTAAGAATAGGCGAATCAATTTTATGACAGTTTTTATTTGGATAAAGTTTTTTCAAAAGGAAAAAAGAGTTATCAAGCTGAAAGAATGACACATGCTGGATAAGTTCACTTCAGGAAGACATTCTGAAAGACTATTAAAATCAAATTTTACATGTAATTTCACCTACTAGAAGCCTACATTAAGGTGAATATTTATATTTCCTTTCAATTCTATTCCTTGCAATATGTTCCTCATGAAACAATCGAATGTAGAAATGTTGAAAGGAATTATGTCTACTATTAAAAATAACATATGGAATTAATATTTCCGGACGTTATCATTTAGTAAAATGTTATCTAAAAGCTAAACAGTGATTACAATGGATTTCACTTATTTTTATGTTATCATTCGTGCAGTTCAAATAAATTTTGTTGAAATCTAAAGCACTTTTTTGAATAACAATATCATTATTTCTATAACCAATTACTTCTTTAATGTAAATACCTAAATGCATATATACTTAATATAATATTATCCTTACTATAAACATCCATCTGTCAAAATATCACTAATTATATCATACGTAACATTATATATCCAGTGTTAAACATAGAAAAACAACTCTTTTTATTCTGCAAGACAGTCTCAAATTTCAAATTCACTTGTCTCTATTAACCTTTTATGCGGTGGGCTTTTTTCATTGAATGGTTCATCTACTTTATTATCTTATTTAACATGATATTGTACCATTCAATAATATATTTAACTTCTTAAGTTATTTAACGTAGAATACATTAATAGTTTTGTATATCTTTTTAAAAAAGAATTTCACATATGGCTTTCTTTTATTTATCCTCGATAGTTATTAATAATGAAAAAAATTGATAGCTCTAATTAAATATCAGATGTGTTTATATTTTGACAGATACCTCTTACATTAATTTATTCATTATTATAATTCTTGCTAATTTATTTCCTATTTGCATACAAGTAAATTCCATAATAATAATATTTATTTTAATGACAATTGTGGATAACCAAATATATTTACGCAAAACAATATTTGAAGATTAAATTTTATTATAGATAAATTTGAACTTATTTTAAAACATAAGTTAATTATTATATTAAGCAAAATGGATATTATTAGTAATTACATATCTTATTGTAACAACATATTTAAAGTTTTCTTAAATAAATTAACAAACTTTTTTTTCTTTTTGATGAGACTAACTAACAAATAGCTTCTGAGGTTATTCAAGCGTTAAATAATGTTCGGTTTCTTTTCACATTGACTGCGACGGAATTTATCTGAAAGGAAAGGCTTTTAGTATTAGTTTCCCAGAATGACAATGCCTTGTGTAAACTTTAATGGAAAACGAGAAGTTTTTTATCAGTGGTAATACAGCTCTGCAAGTTCTTGTAGTGATATCGATGTTATTGGAGAGAAGTCTGTAAAGGGTTTGCTAGAAATATTTCTGCTTATAACGTAAACAATTTCCTGGAGAGGATTTAGAAAAATAATAAAAAAGCTAAAAGTATACGCTCTGCAAAAGTAGTATTACTAACTTATTATTATTATTGTTGAATAATTCTATTATTACTAACTACATTATTACTAATAATTTACCATTAATTATATTATTACTAATAATTTACTATTAATTATATTATTACTAATGATTTAATATTTAATTATATTATTACAGTTATATTATTTATAAATATATTATTACTATTACCAACTTATTATTATTGTATATAACGTATCCCTTCTATATAACAATAACCAAATTAAAGTATATTCTAATAACTTATTGCGCCATTCTTCTTTATTGGAAGAAATATTATGTAATAAAATTCTATAATAAAACACTAAGTGTATTTTATTTAAAAATAATGTCTTGAGTATATACACACACATTTAAATATATGTATATATTTATATTTATAGCAAAATAAAATATATTATAGCAAAATAAAATATTTTACAAACGAGTATTGATTCTGTCCAAAACATAGCAAATAGATTAAATGGAAACTCCCTATTTTTTGCAGGGATAAGTGAAGTATATCAGTAGGCTTATAAATTCATCTATTGTCCTCGAAAAGAAAGAATAGAGTACCAGATGTTCAACTTTAAAATATCTTTGGAATACTTTTTTATTTAAGAACGCAATCCAACGTAAATATTTTAAACTGTAGTAGAACAATTTGAATGCGTCGTAACAGTTTTCCCAGATTAACTCTGGTTTTGATGCATCTCTGATTTATTATATGTGGTGTTCAAAGTGTCCGAGATGGGAAAAGTTTAATGTAAATAAATTAGTATTCAAAGGACATATTAAAGAATTATTAGTAATATTTTTTAACATGCCTTTTAAATAACTAAAATTTATAGTATCAAAATTGATTTTTAGACTTTCGTCCATTAAATTCCTTGTCAATATATTTTTAAGAAATAAAAATTTCAAAAGGTGGCGAATTGATAATGCTAAAACTGAAGAATATGACTATGATTCTAAATAAAAGTTAATGAATATATTTTTTAAGCTGATCAACTAAATATTTATTTAAACATATATTTCATTTGGCATTTCTATCCCAAAATATTTATTAACTCGTATTTTAATGGATAAATAATTAATTAATTCTATAAATGTTTATTTTAAAGTTTTTTAACTAAATAAGAAACACAAAAATAAAAAAATAAAAACTTTCTAAAAGGAGTTTGCAAATATGTTATATAAATTGTAATATTGAATAATAATAATAAATCATTTAAATTTGTTATTGTATTAATAACCTTATAATTTAACATTTTATATTAAAGTATAGTATAATCATATTAATAACAAACAAATGAATTCAATATGAAACAAGAAAAATCCAATCTATTTTCTGAATGAGCTAAATCTTATAACATGCAAACTAAAATTAATGAAATCTTATCTATGAATGAAATCTTACAGCTATGACCATTTAGTAAGATTGTCTTTTATAAATAGAATATGGTTCTTCAAAGAAAAATTTACTGTTCTCTTGTTTGCTTGATTATTAGCATTTAAAGCGTTTTTAGATAAAGGTGTAAAAATATGTTTAAAGTAAGTAAATAGCTTTTTATATAAATAATTAGAATTTTTACAAAATATTATTAAATTTTTAGTTTATCTTAATTATTAAATAAAACGCTTTTGTTTTATAAAAATACGGTAAATGTACACAGTACAGGCAAAATATTAAAACTATCAGTAAGTTGGCGATTGAGATGAGGAATTGTTCGGCAAATATCAGCCAAACGATCTTTCTTGATATGCTGTAAATGATTCAAGGAGCGCGAAAGAGTCATTATATTAACTAGATCTGATCAGTATATATCCGACATCATCCAATAATCACTATGAAGAGCTATAAGAGTACTACAGCAGATAATATGGTCTCTGCTGCCATGCAATGTAGTTTTTTTTATATCTATGCTTCAATAACCAGTTATCTGAGAATATATAGTTAATGCTTATCTTTCACGTATTAAAGGTTTTATAAAACTCTTTTTTTTTTGCAAGTATTTTTTTTCTCTGGAAAATTCCTTAAGAAAAAAAAAAACGATCGAAAAATATTCACCCAGAAATTATCTTTAATCATTATTGTAACTCTAATTTGTAATTTTTTTCCCACAAAAAAACCCCCACAACTATAATGTTGTTTATCACAGGAAAACAATAACATTTTCCTTATTAAAAGAATCGTTAACATATTAAAATGATATCATTAAAACTGTCATCTTATAAAATTTACAATTAACTGAATTATTAGGGCAGAGCAATCTGAACAGCGAGAGCCTTTTACGAGTACAATTGAAATAATTAAAAGTAATAATCCTTTATTTATTACAATAATATGTAATAATTCTTAAAAAACTATTCCCTAAAAAAACAGCAAATGACAAGATGGACCATGATGTATATAACCAAAAAAAAAAAAAAATATATTTTTTTCGATTTCCCTTCATCGATAGATTCTGAATATTGACATATATCAATGAAGGTAAATTCAGTTGGCTTTACCTGAAAAAATATATTTATTATTTATGATCCATGCTACCAAAAATGAGGCAATGAAAATAGCAGTTTTGTATTTCATTTTTTCAATTGAGAGCTTATGATGTTCTTTGAAATGCAATGTTATTTTTTCATAGCGTTGATGGAGGATAAGAAACTACGCTTCTTTATAAAACTGTATCTCAAATGCAGCGCACTGAAATTGCATTTGACCTGTGACAAGCATCGGATTTCTTCGGAAACGCTTCCGGCACTTTTCGTTGGATTCCTCACTCAGAAATCGATATTCCAGAACGTGATGTCGTTTACTGAAAGCGGATTTCTTCTCTACGGCCGAAGCAATTATAGGCAGAAACATCCTCAAAGAAATATCGAGCCGACTTTCAATAATTTCAGCAATACATTATGGAAGGGAAACATTACGTTATATATGAGAAAATAATTTCTTAATGGCATTTAACCATTTTCACAGAGTTTATATTAAAAAAAATTCATTTTTCATTAAAAAAATATGATGTCCCCGCCTAAAAATTAAATTATAAAATAAAATTTCAAATATTGATTAAAATTACATTATTTTCAAATGTTGACTACGGCTAAAGAAATTATAGGCAGAAACATCCTCAAAGAAATATCGAACCGACTTTCAATAATTTCAGCA
This sequence comes from Caerostris darwini, assembly GCA_021605075.1. NCBI lineage: Eukaryota > Metazoa > Arthropoda > Arachnida > Araneae > Araneidae > Caerostris > Caerostris darwini. The sequence goes on from BPLQ01013477.1 coordinate 66,314, forward strand.
ATATATTATGAAAGGGAAACATTTAAGCATGTATGATAAAATAATTTTGTAATTGTATTTAACCATTATCATAGAGTTTTAAAAAAAACACTACGTTTTTCATTATAAAATAATAATCACGTGCTCAACAAATTAATTAAAAATAAAATTTCAATTATGTTATTTTCAAACGCTTTTTTTTCTTTCTATGTGACCTGTATTCATTTGCTACTATGATGGATGGATACACCAAGATTTGGTTTTTCGCTCTACGATCAACTTGTGCACACGAGGGCTAAACAGATCGGGACCTAAACAGATAGTATAAAGTGGATTCCGAACCACAAAAAGTATCCATGGCATCGGCAAGACTCGAACCTGTGGTACCGAGCGCCAGCCATGACGCATCTAGGATACACTAAGGAATCTTATACATTGAACTTACATTCTGTCCCCGAAATTTGTATTAAAAAAAAACTCGGAAGAGATCTTCTATAATTTCTATTTTTTGCCCCTCCTACTTGTACTAAAATGAAGAAATTTCTAGCTTACAAAATTTATTTGTCTTTATCTGGCACAGACATATGATCTTTCGGTTCGTATTTATTTGTCAAGTTTCGAACCAAACATCTTTCAGTTTCAAAACCATATGAACACTTGACTAGGGGCTTTGCCAATTGGCTAGCACTCTGGCCTTTGGTACCACAGGTTTTAGGTACGAATCCTGGCGGTGTCAAGGGTATTTGTTAGTGGTGGTATAATTAAACTGTAGGTCCCGGTCTAATTAGTCTAAAGTGTGCAAGAAATGACTATAGCGTGAGAAACCAAACCAAATCAACACAATTTTACTATAATAATAAATTAAATTCTAGAAAACAATGCATTGCTCAAAAATATAAAAAGAACCATGAATTGCTCAGCATTTTAGCTAATTTGGAAATGTAAGTATTACTGTAACTTGATGAGCAAATAGTGTGATATGTGATAGACTTGATGAGTCTGTGGGTCTAGTGTTTCATTTAGAAAGTGAAAAAATAGAATTAACAAAAATTTTTATTATCGTTACACATCTCGTATACAATACGCATTTCATTAAAAATAATTTAAAAAATTATTATTTTTATTACTCAAATATATATAATGTTGGAAGAAATTAAACGATTTCTAAATTGTAAATAAATGTAATATGAATAAATATAAATGAAACAAAAAGATATTTTTGCATTAATTTTGAAATTATTCCAAAATAAAATGGTATTTAAATTATACATAAGAAAAATAGTATTTTAGTCTTAAATTTATAAATTTAGTTGAAAATATTTAGTTGCATATTACTTCTATGTATATATCTTAAACTTAAACAAAATAATACTTAATCTGTTAATGCAAAATATATTTCTAATATATTTTTCTTAAAACTATATTTATTGATCATTATATATGTGTTCATAACTTTCCAGTCAACAATCATTGCTTTACCATGTAAATATTCACTTTAAAACAATATAATCTTCTAGAAATCAAAATATTGAACATTTTAAGAAAACAATAACACAATATTAACGGAAAATTGAAAATATTCAATAAACAATGATTTTTTTTTTTACTTAAAAAATTTATCAAACACTGCATGCAGTTTAATACACTGATAAAAGCAAAAACAGGTAAATATTGTTCTAAATAATGTTTGGTTTTTCCACTGCTTTGATAGAATCAAAAAGTGTAAATAGCGGCATTTCAAGCATGCAAGATATGCAATAGAAAGCTCATGTTACTAAGGAAACGTAATATATAAGGAAATTCAATATTGCATCAAACATATTCTAGACAAGAAACTTTTATGAAAAATTTCATCTTTGCTGTTGCAGAAAAAAAGCAAATGTTTTTTTGCAAGAATAATTTAAAAATTTTACAATTGGATAGACAAAGAAATATTTGTGTTTGTCTTTTGTGAATACACGAAAGGAAAACAGTAGCAAATAAACAAAATATATTTTCTAAAATGTACATAGATATATGAATTTTTGCTCTTATTGATGTATTAATATTATGCAAGGGTCAAAGTATATAGTATACAGTATATATTAACATTTTTTATTTATATTTCATATAATTCACAAACATCGAAACACTATTAAATCAATGCATATTTTGTAGAATTTTGTCCTTTTAACTATTATAAACTCTGCACACCACCAATATTTTCAGGATGTATTTTCCATATTTCTTTATTAATTATTCTTTATTGTGCATATTTTTTCTTTATTGTATTTATGTATTTTAACTATATCTTCATGACAGTAACATGCATAACATCACATTAATTTAAATTGCACTATTCTTAATTTAGATATCATTATTGCATTTTAAAGAAGAACAAAAAACACAAAACATGAAATAATTAAAAGCTTCTAAAGCACTTGGTTTTACACATTATCATAAAAATTATCCCCTCAAGGAGAAGGTGTCGGACGCTTATAAAGCTTAACATGAAGGTTGTGCCAAGCACATATGTAAACCATGGACATTTTATCGTCAATAGAGAATATTGATCCACATCCACCCTAACCCATAAAAACCGTCCAAGTGTACATTTATTGCCTTTTAACTGTTGCAGAGCGATATTTTGTCATCAGAGATAAACTTAAGAAAATATTAGCGGCATTTAGAGTTGCAGAGAGCAGTTAGTGAAAAGGTAAGAATCATTGGGATTGTTTGGCGTGGTCTGTTTGTCAAGTTTCTTGCCTTCTCACCTTTTCTGACAATATTGTAAAATGGTATTTAAAGCAATGAAAGAAAAGAGTTCACTTAAATATGGCTTATTCAGAATGTTCATATATGACAAATAACCAAAACGTTCTGTTCGTCCTACAGCTACGAACACAGAAATTTGCATCATTGTCTGACCTAAGCATAAGGTTGGTGTGATTTACATACGCGTCTGTCTCTGCCGTTACGAGGCTCCTGTTTGAAGTGAATCACACGGTAGGGTTTATGAAGTTTATATAGGCTGTTTTCATTTATAATTCAATTTCAGTTCTGATGACCACAGTGTACAGGCTTTTAGGTCCCTTAGTGAATGTTTTAATTCTGCATAAAGTTTGGAGCGGTACACCACGCGCCTCCTTGGAGTGATTTTTTTGTGCTCAGTTGTATATGACAATTATTACTGGCCAAGTAATTAAAGACAGACGTCTTCAAGTCATACTGTCACATTAGATCACTATTAATAAGGAATGCAATGCTGTTGGAGGTTACTTAAGATCATCCTGTCAGCAGTTTTTTTTCCTGATCCACACAGAGTTCTGCCATAATTCTGTCATTCATATTCAAATTGAGATATATGTTCATATTGTGATCACACCTGTGTGCAAGACATCCGTATCGTCAAAGCCAGAAGACGAAATCATATTCTAATGGAAGATATGCCCTATAATAGAATTATTTTACACACTATTGGGATGTTCAATTGCAATACTCGGAAATTTTTCTTCAAACAGTGGCCACGAATAAATCAATGATATCTGCAAAAGCATTTCGCTATAATCTGGCAACTCTTTTTCAGTGCGTCTTTTTTTTTTATTTAAAGCATACAGCATTATATTATTATATAGAGTACGATTATATATATTTTTTCTTTTTTAAAATAGAAAAAAAAATATAGTATGTCGAACAAAAAAAAAAAAAAAATATTAGATTTTATTAGAAAAAGTATACCATTGTTTGACAAGAGTTAATTAAAGAAGTGATGCCGAGAAAGTGATTATCCAAAAAGTAGGTAAATAATATGGCTCAGTTCTTAAAAAATTATCAACGCAGAATTTAATTAAGACTTTTTTTTTTACAAAATACTTTTATAGATTTTTTTCTTGATAATTTCTCTTGCTTTATCTAAAGAATAAATTGTAATGTAATTAATTTCTAAATTTTTTCCATATTGAAAAACGGTAATACGGGTTAAAAAGTAAATTAAATTTTTTGGATGAGAAAACTAACGACACTTTATTAAAATGCATGGGTGGTCATTTAAAATATTAAATTTTTGTATTCATATATAAAACTGAATTATGGATAGAGTTAAGTTATTTTATGTATACATAGCATGTATAGAAGCAAGTAATAGGAATATTTTGAAATGTCAAATGATGGATCCATTTTCAATATGTAGCAGCAGTATATTTGCCTACTCAGTATAACAAACTACTTTTTATATCCTCATAATACCATTTGATACAATAGTGTGAATTTGACTAATAATCACAATGGAAAAAACTTTGAAGTTTAACTATTAGCTACCACAATTTGGAAGGACAACAAAATTTAGGATTTTCGTACTATCCTCATCGCATGAACTATTATTTTATCGTTCCTGTCATATAAAATACGGTTCATTTTAAACCCTTGTTCAAAAACCCAGAAGTTACTCCAATACTAATTCTATAATATCCCACTTTAATTTTCTGCAATTATATAATCTATTTATTTAGATAAATGTTCAATCGTAAAGTTTTGTTGCATTTAAACATACCATAAAATTTAAATAATAATTAGTCATTGTCAACATTTTGCAATTATTAGTAACCCTAGATGATTATTGAATAAAAGCTCTATATTTGGCATTTATTCCAAACAATTAAAGATTTAAAACCCACTCTAGAATTACACACAAAGATTTATTCTAATGAATGTTTTTTTTCCGTTCTATCACTTTCATTATTCTTTTACTGAATGTTTTGAAAAAACATATGAAAAAGAGAGATAATCATATCTGTTGGGCAGATTTTACTGTCTGAGAATAAACGACCTCAGAAATGTGTATGGACGTCTTTTACGATGAACCATTTAATAGCTCATACATAAACTATCATTATTAATGCTTATTTATCTTGCTTTAAAAGCTATTCATGTAGTCAATACATTAGTTTCGAAAGAGTTAGGATAAAATTTGGTATCTAATAATTTTTAATAAAAAATAATAATTAATTTCGTTATTATAATAGAAATTTTTGAGAATAAAAATTTTAATTATAATAAACACTAATATTGCTAAATTTAAAACATAATTTGGTGAAAAAAGCCTTTTCCACCAAAACATTTTGTAAAACAAAATCTCTAAGAGCTTTTCTGGAACATCAGAAGCTGGGGAAATATATTGCAAAAATTTCTTCCAAAGAAAAGTTGTCTATAAAAATGACTTTATGTTATCAAAATGGAAGGTGGGAAAATATTTTGCTCGTAGTAATCATGACATATGAAGACTCAGAAATATTCCCAAAATATTTCAACATTCGTCAACGATGCTTTCTTGAAAATATTGCAGTAAACAACTTTCCCATCTACTATTACAGCTTTTACAAATTTGTATTGCTGCGTAAAGCATTTCAATTTTACACCTGTTTAGTCTGTAAAAAATTAAGAAGGGTTTTTTTACAGAAATATTAATAAAAGAAAGTTTTAATTAACTACACAAAAGCAAAGCTCTGATTTTACTGACTTGAATTATGTTTTAATTTACTTATAAAAAATAAATTTCTAAACTTACAATTACTTTTGCAGTGTGCTTTCAAAATCTTTTAAGCACAATATTTCTTATAAAAAAGTAACATATTTGAAAGTAAAACTAAAGATTTATTTTTCCATTATTGATTATTTTCTAATTGGTTTCAGGTATGGAATAACTTTTCTTTTGCCAACCATTAAAAAAAATGTTTAATGATTTTGTTCCAAAGGCATTTTTTCTTTTTCAGAAATCAATGAGTTTAAATTCTTGAAATTAAAGGATATGAATTGATGAAGCTATGTTTCCTTCAAAAGTCCTGTGTTAACACTCATTAAAAGTTCAAAATATTTATTATTTTATACACGAAAACATACTTTAAAATCGATCAATTAGAACCAAGATTAGTTCTGATAGATAACAGTCATGAAATTAATATTAGATAACTTTCGATGGACTGTATCAATTTTAAAAAAAGATGGTCCTTAAATAGTGTTTTGATCAAATGTAGTGAAGGTAACTTCAGATACAATCACAGTCTTGAAGGTAAAAATATACGAAATATTTTTTAATTAAATATAAACTTCACTAAAGGAAGGACATAATTATGTAATAACATATAATTCACTGTTGCATGACTTCAGAAAAAAATATTTATTAGTTAATTCTTGTACAACAAAGCAATAATTAATTAAGATTTATATAAAAGAGATAAGCCTTTTTTTCCATAGCATACATGTCAAAATATATTGCGTAAATATGCTTAATCTGTGTATATACTGACATATATATTTAATGTGTGTGGGCTCATGATATATATATATATATATATATATGTGTGTGTGTGTGTGTGTGTAATATGTATGTGTGCATGTGTGCATGACTGTGTATAAACATGTATGTGCACGGGTTTTAAACGTACTCATGAGGTATATATGCTTATGTGCATGGATATAAATATTCTGTTTGTGTACTTCTGTATGTATGCATGCATGCATGCAAAATATGTACTCAAGTTCAAATTAAGAAAAATATAAAACTAATAATGACATTATTTAACATTTAAAAAAAAGTAAGAAAATAAACCACAAATTATTTAAATTAAATTCTAACATAAGAAAAATGAATTCACTAGTAGAAGTCTTTCTATAATTTAAAAGTAACATTTAAATATTGGTTATCACTTTAAACTTTTGCTAATTCGGAATCTCAATTTTGAATACATAAATATTAAATTTCATTTATTTAATTATAGGCAGAATCAATTAGCTTGGCATAGTACGTAACCTAATAAATACAAAGTGGTTTATGTGATTATTCCTCTTGACACAGTTTTTTAAAAGTAATTTTTTTATTAATATTGAATATAGTAATTCCGCCATATATTTCTTAGTAGCATTTCAGGTGTCTTTTATCTTTGTTATTTTAAATTAAGGCCATTCATGTGTTTCGTTAAATCTACGTAAGAAGATCATTTCCTTAATCCCTCGTTGTTTCGTAACTCAGCTAGAAGACGATTTCTTTCATTGAAGAAAATTTCGAACTGTTACTCCGAGTTCAAAAATTCGCGTTAGAAATTTTCCGCAACTGGACCAGAATAATACGGTATAATAAGATAAGTCGTTTCTCGAATTGCTTCAATAAACTAGCGAATTATTACAGATGCTTGAGTGCATGTGATCTGATATAATTAACAGCTGATATGCCTGACTTTAAAACTTTTGACATATTCAAACATTTCACGCACAGAGACTGTTGAGGAATAAGATAATGATAATTAATTACCTTTATTTAATTAACCAATTAATGAACAATTAATTACATTTAATTTTTCAACACAAGTTTTTGCCAACATCAATAGTGTTACACTTTAATTATTTTCCATTAAATATATATTTTTTTTAACATTTAAAAAAATATCTTCTCCAGTGGTCGTACCGGTGAAGCTATGAATGTCAAGAAGTTATTACATATTTTTTATCTATCTCTCGAACCAAATGTAAAATCTGGAAAGTATTTAAAAGCTCCTCCATGTGTCTATTGATGTCAGACAATTGAATTAATACATTTTATGCAATATCATACGCTCTTCCAGTCACATTGTTTGATGACAAACTGATGTTTATAACTAAATTAGCGACTTCAATTAATTTACCATCAGCAAATGGTTTCCCAAGTTTTTCTATTAACTGAACTACGCGGAAGCTGGCACTAGTTAATTTGTTGCACTAGTTACTTTCTTAAATAACAATTTCTGAGATTTCAACCAGAGTTTCAAAGATACATATTTTTTTAACCATATTTTTGTAATTGTCTGTAAAATCGGAGTAATCCTTAGAATGTTTAGTTTCACAATGATGTTTTACATTGTTTTCTTTAATCATTGATAGTGTTTCATTGCACATTGCCTTGTTGTCTAATCAATTTTGAAATATAGATGTATCCGTTGCATTTTAAATGTTCTGCACCCATTATCTATATTTCATTTTGTTTTCATAATTACAGAAATCTGCACAAAAGGCACGCAATTTCGAATTAAAATAATGCACTTGTTAGTCCGAAATCGAAATTTGGAATCTTCCAACTCTTGGCTGTATCGTATTTGTACCACGCATCCTCGGAACATATTTGAAATAACTCGAATCTTCCAGACACGCAATCACATTGCAGAACCTTTCCAGAATATGCTTTACCTGTGTTACTCTCTATACATAATTAACGTTTTTGGGTAATTCAGCCATTCCGTAGAATATGGCTCTATACTACTGTAGTTCAAGTTGGCCTCTCAGTCGCACTGATACGTCCTTGACTCTTATCTGTACCTATCGAAATTGAGAACGAAGTGCAATCTACACCGAATGCCATAAATATCTCACTCGCCGCAATTATAAAATGGAATTTTGAACACAATTAAAAAATTTAGCATATTGGCATAATGAGTAGCTAAACCTTGACCTTTTGAACTTAAGTATTTTAATGCGGTTCTTAGAATAAAAAGTTTGGAGAACACTTATTTTATCAACTTCATGTTACAATATCAAGTAATAGATAACATGCAATTACTCAGCTGGGATTCAGGAACTCTTTACCTATCACAACACCAAAGCATGGTTTTTTTTATTATCCTTACATTATCTTTTCGTAAATTCTCTAGATTATATGGTATTTCACACCCAAAAATTATATAAACTTATTCGATTTCTTTTTGGTCCATATTTGGTTTTCTTCAAAATGCGAAAAGCTATAATCTAAAATCAATCATCAGTTAATCGATATTTAAGAATTAGTTGTTTATTTATTGTTTCCTAAAACAAATGTTTGAGGAAGCTGGATTGATTCATTGGTATCGGTCTTCAGCCAATAATCAGCTTTAAATCGCAGAGCATTAGGACATGAATAATTATCGAATGTACCCCGGCCCACCCATCAGGAAGACGATGATAAATCAGAAACCGCATCACCCACCCCTAAGAACATAAACCCTGTAATAACATAAGGTCCGGTATCCTATTATTAATGGTGCGTACTGTCTGTGAAGAAGGAAAATAAATATCCCGTCTGCCCTTAGAAGGGAAATCTTCAAGATCCACATTGGGGTGGGAAATCCGCAGGGATTTTCCCAGATCCGATTTTCAGTGATCTGTTGTAACGCTGCATTGAGTGATTTAGGGAAAAAGATCGTAAAATGCCTTTGACAATCCTGTTAAGAATCGTAGATAAAGCAGGGTCGATGTTCAACTGAGAAACTTGTCAATTAGATATATGTTACAAGTTTGAAAGTATGCTCGTAATTAAAGTAAAAGTATACTTAAACCAGTAGGAAAGGCAATCACATAAATTGACAAAAATTATGATTATCCGAATAAAATATTAATACAGATATTATTTCAAGCTAAGGACAGAGCGTAATACAAATAATTATTTTATAGACCTATTATTGTCATATACAGAGTTAGTTGGAGTTAGTTTATAGCCATATAATGCAATATAAATACAAATTTTTTTATATTTTTGTACAAAATCTATATTTGCCTGTATTATATTTGTGATATTAATTTAAAAATTTAATTAAATAAAAACAAATTTAACAGTATTAAACATTTTTCAAGAAAAAATATTTCTTAAAATTATAATATTTTTGAATGAAAGCTTACTCTTTTGAAATCCATTATTTTTTTGTACATGTCATAAATAGAAAGGTTCATTAAATTTTATTATGGAACCTACAATAGATTCAGTTTTTATTTGCTGCACAATATTTGAATAAAAAAATATTCATTAATATACTTAACCAAATTCAAAAAGCTATTCAACAAGCCAATAAATTTTCTATACATGCGTTAAATGAAGAAAAGAATCTGCCTGTATTTAGTTATGCAAAAACTAATAAAAATCATAGCATTTTAATTCTTTCATATCTAAACTATAAAACATGATTGTAAAATACTATTTTTCACGAAAACTACATTAAATCGCCTTTTTAAGAATTTTGCGAAAAATTGTATTTCAGACTATCAGAGGCAAAAACACTTAGGTTTTACATATTATGCAAATTTTGGAAATTAATAGATTTTGAGTTAAACATTATTGTTGACATGTTGCTGTAAATAATACTTATTAAATTATTCAAGAAAATTACATAATTTTAAATTTCTTTTTATGAAATCTTTATAAAAATAAATGTATAAATATTTTCTTAACAAATTAAAGAAAATTGCATTATAAAAACTTGTAAAGTGATCATAAATTAAGGCAACGATTGAATTTTACCGAAGTAATTAATATACATGTTAAGCCTACATTCTACAAGGAAATAAAAATATTGCTGAACGTTATACAGTAATAAATATTTCTTTCATTTAAGCTGCTATTTGGAGTTTATTTATGATATGGTAATGAAAGAATATTTTTTATACAGTCGTTTCTTTCAAATGCAAATGACGAAAAATAATTATCAACAACAGATTCCTCCGAATATTAGATATTGTATTGGAAGTACCATAGCTTATTTCACATTAAAAGTAATTAGTATTTAAGCAAATCTGATATGAAAGTGTGAGAAAAGCATGCATGCAATCAGAAATCTTTTCCATCTTCGACTACGCCCCAAATATTTCAACATTAATTTAATAATATCTAATTGAAAAAAAAAATATTTATTATTTTGTATTTATTGTGTACTATGAATAGGATTTTGCTATCTGAACATCATCAGTGTTTCCATTTAAGGACATACAAATCTAACTCATCATAAAAAACATATTTTTAATTGATGCTTTTTTTTTATCTTGTATTCAAAAACTTTTAACTATGACGGCACATTTAAAAAATATATTTTTTAAGAAATAAACTTTAAGAAATTTTTAAATTAGCAGTTTAACCTAAAAAAGATAATTTTTGTTTCTTTGCAAATATCTGTAAAATGTACATTTTTTTTTTATAAATTAATATTTTTATGATCACTATAGATGGGATAAAATTAATATTTATACCTATTATATACCAATATTATTACAGAATTATAAAACTATTTTTCTTTTTATATAAAGTTTTTATAACATATCAAGATTTAAAATTAACTTTTAATTTGGTCTTACCAACTACAAATATCAGCATTTACAAGGTAACTAAGAAAGTAATTAGTCATTTTTTTTTTCAAATTAATCGTTGTTATAAAGTCAAACACTAAAAGGAAATTTAAAAAAAAACTGCTTTCGAAAAAATAAGGAAAATCATAAAAAAATTATGTTTGCGAAAGTTCTATTCAGTGGAATTTAATGGCATTTTGCAGAAACTTTAATCAGACAATGCTTCACTAATATGGCACAAAAGGAAACTATTAGACTTACATTGTCTTGAAAATACGCAAAATGAAGAAATAGATAAATTATGAAGTGTATGAAACTATTGACTTTCGTAGATTTCATGATAATATCACTGGAATGAATATTTTCAAAGAAGGTGAAAATACTGTTCATAGAAAAAAATCTTCAATGGAAAAAATTAAAGGGTATCACTACTGATGGTGGGAAAAATTAGATTGTGATCTTTGTTGTTGACTTTGATCTCGTATCAAAGACTGTAGAAAATCATTGTGGTTCAAAACAATTAATCGACAATTGAATCCTTCCTTACAGTTTTTGTGCGGAAAATGCTTGGATATGTCAAAAATTTTAAAGCAAGTCATTCCAGCAGCTAAAGCGACCGATCTTGTTATACGGTAGTATTGTGGTTTATCTGGCGAAAAATTCTAACACAATTTTTTGAGCTCTGGGCAATAATAGGAATTTTCTTAAATGAATAAAATTTTCAGTTTTTTTCCATAGATAAATTACGAGACAATGAGCGATTATTGAAAGTATTTTTTTATTACAAAAAAATGTTTTGCTTCAGTCTCAATTGACCAAAAAGTTTTCATGCACTTTAATACATGCCAAACATTCAGTCAGCAAACTGATTCTCTGTTTTTGGCAGATTTTACAATTAAAGCATTGAGCATTTTAATACTGAATTTTTAAGTTTCATTTTTTTAGATTTTAAAGCAATTTCAAACAACATTAAGATTTTCAAAGTTCTTTTAAAGCCAACATAAAACTCTTATCCCAGTATTTCAAATGGAAATTATTGATTTGCAGTATAGTGGTATTTTTAAAGAAAAATATTTAACTTTTGGTGGAATTTTATAAGCGTATCTCTTATATAGTAAGAATTTTATACAGTTGTTCTCACTCACCAAGTTTGATCAGTTGTATAAATTTGTTCATAACTTTTTTCCACTTTGGGAACTACTTATACGTGTGAAAAAATATATACATGTGAAAAAAAAATATACAAAAACATTTTTTACAGATCCAAGTTAACTGGCGAGCATTTTAAGCCGCTGCTGACAATTTCTACAAATATACTTGGTCCACATATGAAAATGATTGCCAGTGAAAAGTTACAGCAGTAGAAATCTTATTAATCGTAATTATTATTTTAATTTAATTATGTCAATTACCTACGTAAAACACTGCTTGTAAACATTAGGACAAATCTTATATCATTAATTACAATTAAAATATTCAAGCCCTTTACGTATATCAGTTATTGTGTTTCTTAATTGGCCGCTACATAAAACATTTGATTGTTATTTTGTATAATTTACTTACATTTGCCAAATTTACAATGCATCAAAATAAATTGTTAAGTGCTGGATTGATGCTCGAGGGCCGTATGTGGAGGCCGTTGGGTTGAATCATCCTCTTATCATTTGTCTGGAAATTATTTATTATGGTACTTATTTTATTTATTTTTATTTTCTCTCTGTTTTTCTATTTTATCTTAATCCGATATGTTTATAACTTTATCAATGAAAAGTTACTATGGCTTATCAAAGCTATTCTTTGTAAGGATATCATATCTTTTTCAAAGAGTCTCAGATGTAACAATCATACATTAGTTTTTAGAATGAAAGAAAGCTGTAGAAATTCTCATATTTCAATATGAGCTGACGAAGATAATATATCAAAAGTGTTTTTACGAATTTGTATTTCAAATTAATATAGATGCCCCATTAGTGCAAATCAAATTTACCAGTTAACAATGCATGCTACTATTGAGTCATGAATCATATCGGCTTTACATAATAAATAAAAGCATTTAGACCTGATTCTGCTATTTATGTAGCCTTTTCTTTTTTTAAAATAAATTATCTTCTATAAATATTATATCTTCTGTTTTTGTTTCTATACCTATTGTTTCAATAATGTATGCCGAGAGTAGTCGACTAACTTGTTATATGATACTAAGTGCATTGCTTTTTTTTTGTTCTCTATTTTATTGTTACATTTTCTTTAGCTATTTTAAAATGTTTGAAATGATTGAAAGAAAATCTCCAATGCAGATTGTTTTCTATTTCGTATTTTCAACCAGTCTTTTAAAATTTGAATGAATTTGTTGAATATATTTTAGCTCTTTTTCTTTATGTACATTGAAACGACAATAAAGACTTGAAAGCAGATGTTTTAAATGGGAAACACAATTTAAATATTTCTTAAGTGTTTTATATCAGAACATCATTTTTAAAGTTGATTAAATCAATTGTATATCTATTGAATTTTATCAATGCATAAATTTTCTTTAAATACAATTGCATTCAATAAAAACAAAGCTTAATTATTTATTTCAACTTTGTAGTATTTACAAATCTTATTCAAAATATTGTTGAATTAGCATTTAAAATATATGCACTTACATTAAAAGAATTTAGATTTCGTATTTTTATTTTCAATTCACGGAAAAGTACTACGTAAATAAAATACTTTTATTTTACTTTAATTAATTTAGTGATGTAGTAGAAAAATACTTGTTTACCGAGTTAATATATAAAACAGACAAATCTGTAAGAGGTTTTAATGTGAAATATAAATTGTTGCATTTTTTCTTGTTAAAATTTATTAATTTTGCATTTCTGTTGTATTTTTAAATGGATTTTTCTTTTGGCTTAACTTTAATATCTTTCCACGCGTAATGCTGCTTTTATTTATTACCATGTAAAAAAATTAATATACTTGTGGATTTCCTAATGTAGACAAGCAATTGTAAAACAATTATATTATCAGATTTAAAAAAAAAGTATATTTAAAGTAAATTATATAAATTTAAAACATTATAGCACAAGAGCTTAAATAAAAATTTTATATTTGCTATTAATAATAAAAATAGTAAATAGCTTTAAAAATTACTTTAAAGTAATAAAATATTTATTCTTTTTTAAAGACTCAATTTATCAGTCATTTTAAAGATAATCTTAGATTACATTGCTCGATTTAATAGAAAAAAAAGTTATTGTTGCAGTGGAATCTATCATTTTTTTTATTTCCAACGGCAGTCTACAATAAGCAATAAAAAAAAAGAACCCAATGAACATTAAAACAATAACGAGAATCAAAAGAAATCACATAGTGATATGTTTAGCCCATAAGGGTCCTAGCCTCCCAATAACGACCATACACAGTAGAGGAAACATGTACAAGGCAAACAGGAAGGTGATGACTCTCCAGGTGTCCTCTCCAAGACTGCAGAGCATGCATTTTGGGCTTGCAAATATTTTCATTCGAAAAAGATTGGCCGAACAATCATGGAACACTCCCGTCAGGAGTCTGAAAAGGGCACCAGCTTTAAACCTGGGCTGATCAACGATATTTAGAATAAAATTAAATCAGGTTTTAGATGAGTTGCCTTCACGTAGATTATCAGATAAAGTGTTCCGGAAAAGGTCTCTGTTCCTCAGTTTCATCGAGTAAAAAGAGATGTCTTTACAAACGGTTTGGGTGATGGTTGTTCCTTTTTTGGCAAGAGAATTCCCCTTCTCATTACCCAAGATCCCACAATGGTGCAATCTATCATAAACAGCAGTTATTTTTCCTTTTTTTGAATGGAAAAGTAAACATTTAAGAACAAAAATAAATTGTTTTATTAACTATTGTTATTAATGTTTATTATTTTTAATAAAAATAATAAATATTAACAACAAAATTTCAGAATATAAAGAAAATTTGTAAATATAGATGGCGCACCTACTGGTGACACCAGATTAAGTTTTTGTTTTGATTTGTCTGTTTTTGTTTGATTTACTCAGATTTGCTTATATATGCCACCATCAAAATGTAAATAAAACTTTCTTTTATATCTAACGGAAGATCCATCTCTTGTTTGGATAATATTTTCCTATTAATCATACCACTATTTCGCGTCATGGTTCCTCGGCCGGGAAATTAGATTAATTACTAGTATACTAACTTCAAACTTGAATATAATGGGTATTTGAGTTGGATAATACTATGGATTTATTAGTGGATTAATTTTGGTTGAAGTATGCAAAAGAAGATTGTTCAAGTTAGGAACATTATTATTATTATTTTAAAGATGGAAAAATTAAAATTGAAAAGCAAAGTTATAAGAACTGCTATTAAAAACTTTTTAAATAAAATGGGAGATTAAAGACTCAAATGTAGATTACTGAGTCTAGTTGGTACTAGTAACGTACTTTAGAAGAAAATCTAAATTTATTAAGTATTAAATTCGCAAGAATTAAGCAAATCAGACATAGAAATTGAAGAATTATTAAATTCAGATTTCTTTGAGGCAGACTTTTAGACGTCAATGAATACGTTGAAAGAATAAATGTTAGGCAATTAATAATTTAAAAAAATAAACAAAAATTATTTTTCGACAGAAAACGGAAGATGATGGTAATGATTCTATGAATTATAATAAACAAATTGTACGCTTGCCTAAATTTAATATTTCTAAATTTAATAGCGACGGTATTCAATGGAATAGCTTTTGGAATTACTTTAAGGTAGCTATTCACGATAATACACTTCTATCTAAAGTCGAGAAGTTTAACTATTTGAAACCTTATTTGTGCGGAAATGCCCTGAACGCAATTGAAGGATTTTCTATTTCTGATAAAAATTATGACTGCTGTAGAAATTCTACAATATAGATTCGAGCGTCGTGATAAAATAATACACGTTCATATGAGCAAACTTTTAAATCTTAATCATCTTCGCAATTCTGACGACTTAATTAAACTCGGGTATTTATATGACACTTTAGAAATTCAAGTTCGCGTTTTGAAATTCCTCGATGTGAAACCGGAATCTTATGGTTCTGTTAATTCCTGTATTATAGAAAATCTTCTCACCCGAGATTACTCTAGAACTTAATCGGATAAATACTGACTCTTCTGATGAAAATATTGCAAAATTGTTATTATTTCTCAAAAAGGAAATGGAATGCCGAGATATAAATAATTTAGTTTCAGTTTCGCATTCCGGTCAACAGTATAATTTGCACCGTCCGCCCAAACAGCGCAATGGCGTAAAACCGCTTTCCACTGCCCATGGCTTATTGGCATTCGCCCACGCAAGGAAAGGAGACAGAACGGATTTATGTCTTTTGCAACGTATCATCACATAAATCGTATTTCTGTAGAACTGGAACCGCAAAAGAAATAATAGAAGTATTGCGTAAAAAAAGGGTTTTAGGGAAGCACCTCAGTAGATTTTGTTTAGAAAAAGAAATCTTTCAGTGAATGTGTGTGTGTGTGGGGGGTTTGGCATAATAGAGCAATTTGCTTTAAGGCATCAAAAAATAAATCGAATATTGAATCATCGAAAGATGAATTGAAAAAAAAAATGAAACGATTGAAGGACCGCAGGCTTTATCCGTCATTTCGGGAAGGGAAATTCAAAGTGTTTATTATAAACACGCTGCGCAAAAATTCGAAATAACACAAAAGCTATAGCGGCTAGGTAGTTTTTAGATGATGGCAGCATGCATTCATATGCAGCCCAGGAGATTGCGCATAAATTAACTTCCAGCTATTCGAAAAGAGAATCTCTCAGTTTTCACTTTTTGAAATAAGATCCCCATCAAAAAGACTTTTCACGTGGTTTAAATAAAAATAAAAAATTGGTTTATGACAGATTCCTTTGTGGTAATAGAAGCTATTGCAACTGAACAAATTTCAGGTTCCGATATCCCGCCTTCTAACTTAAAAAAAGATGGTGTAAAAAGTTTTCTTGAAGGTTTTTACCTTGCTGACTCACATGATTCTATAAAAAAAATAGCTGTTTTGATTGGAACAGATTATTATTACAACGTTGTAGTGGGAAGAATAAAACTTTTAAAGACGTAATTAATGCTTTCCGAAACATGTTTCGGATGTTGTTTAATAGGGACAAACAATGATATTGGTGATGCCTCTATGTCATTAAAGATAATAGTAGAAGAAAATCTGGGGGTAATAATTTTTTGTACATTTGTAATAAATGAAATATTTTTTTTAAACTACGAAATTTATACTGTATAGCTTTCTTTCTATAATTCATACAATATACTACATACCTTAAAATAATATAACATAATTACACTTTATTTAAAAGTTTGAAAATTATTTTAGTTCCTTAAAAACTAATTACCTTATTATACTTTGCAAAATGTTTGTTATATTTTTCCAAGATGTAATAATGTTTTTAGTTAAGTTTTAAGAAAAATAAGTACAGCCAGTTATGAAAATAAAAAACATATATACATTATTTATTTAATATTTTATTAAATATTACCGTTATTACTTCTAGATATATTTTCCGATAATACCAATTTATTGATTTATTAATTTTTTTTAAATAACTAAAATAAATAAATATTTCATTAAATGTTCACTAGAATGCGATGTATCTCCTTTTATTTAAATTTAATAGGATTTTAAATTAACTAAACTATTAAAATATATTTTAATATATTTATGTATAAATGTGTTGATAAAATATTATAATTGCATTTATAATTTTCTTCCAATATAAGTATGTAGTTTTTTGTCGTTTTACTTACAAATATTACAATGTATATCATATTTTCATTTTTCAATAAAGTTCAGATCAACAAAATTTTTGATTCCTTTGCAATTTCTTTTTTTTTCTACGCCAATGTTTATTATTTTAATCAGAAATTTTGCGCCAGTGAAGTATTTTTAATCTCAAAGTAATATTTATTTATATGAAAAAAGCGTTATTTTAAATAAGTATTTAATTTTTAATTAGTTTTTCCTTCGCTGTGAATACTCTACAAGCAGAAATTTTCTAATTAACATACATCACGATTATTTTGGGAAAGTAATAATTGCTTTCAAAACTTTTCTTTACCTATTTGTGAAAGTAATATATTAAGAAACAGTATATTAAAATAACAATTACTCTAATTTACATAGCAAAAAGGAAGCTAAAAATAATGGCCAAATAAATAAAATGCAATGAGCTACATTGAGATTGAAATGAATTTTTGGTACAATTGAAAGTATTTCATGAATGAAAAATGAGAATATTTTGTAAAAATAATTAGAATTCAAGTTTAAAAATGTACTGTTAAGACATCCTTTCGGTTAAAAATGATAAGAATTTTAAATAGACACAGCGACATTTAATTAACTATTTCATATAAAGAATTACTTGATAATCTATTTGTTTTTGAGATAAAAGTTTAGGAATTAGGATAAAATAAAATTAGGATTAGGATAAAAGTTTAGAATTTTTTAGTTTTTAATTAATTTTTTTCATTTAGGATTTAATTCCTTACTTTTAACTTCTTAACGTTAATTTTTTGACTATCACGCTTTTAAATTTAATATAAAAACAGACATTTGGCATGAGAGGGTATTGTCTTTGAAAATTTTTGTAGACTAGTTTTTATTACACATTAAAAGTATTAAAAATTTTAAATTTTTTATTCATTTACTTCAATAATTAAAATGATTCGGTAAAAAATATATAAAAATATAATTAAAAAAATTGATTTTATTTAAATTCTCACAAATTTACGATGCAGAGAATATGTGGAAATAGTAGGACACCTACGCAGGATGAATAAATATCAATTAAATTCAGATATGTATTATTTCAATTTGAATTGCGACAAAGATAAATATTTAAAAACGAAAGATAAGATGCTATAATTTTTCATTAGAATTAAAATGTTTAAATGTTATTTTTTAATGAGACCGTCTTCTATAAAAATTCATTATCACTATCTACTAAACTCTATGTGTGTTCTTAAATTCATGAGTTAATATGAAATAAAATTTTAATCTTAACACGTGTATTCAATTGATAAAAAATTTTCATTCAGATGTCGTGGTGTGAGGGTAAGTCATGATGCTGGACCGCATACAACCCTCTTTCGTGAAGCCGCCGACGCAGTGTTGATGAGGATATCTGACTTAGTTGCTGTCACAGGAGAATTTTGAAGTGAAGTGGTTTATCAATTCTGTGCTTCCTTGCAGTTAATTGCAAATTACTTTATATCTCTAGATCTTCCACTTATATCTCTAAAAATAGAATTCATATCTATAAACCTTCATTTTTTGTAACACCTAGATGTTAATTCTGTTCTTAGAAATGTATTCCCCAGTGTATAATTTAAAGAATAATTTATACTCATTCATACTGCTACTTAGGATTTACTTTATCCATCTATTCATATATTCATCTTAATTTTTCAAACAATTGATCAATCGAAACCAGATCTACCTCGAAATTTCTGTACGATGTTATAATCTATTTCTCATAATTCATATGATATATGAGGACACCTACTTCACTAATTTGTAAATAATATTCTGATGCAGCATTAATTTTTACTATATTGCATATTCGTTTTATGAAGATATACTTATTTTTCACAATTTTTCCTTAGCTATCCAAATCCAATGATTATAAGATTTTAAAAATTTAGGTGATACTTTTTTGATATTTAAATTAACATTAAATATTTAAATAAATATGAAGCATTTAAATAAATTTTAGATATTTAAACAAATATAAAAAAATTTTTCTTTGCTCTATCATCTTTTAAAAATATTATATAAAACGCCTTTTTTGAAGAAGAATTTCATGACAACTTATATAATTTCTTTTTCTGTATTTCCCGAAAGTTTTTCGCAGAATTTCATGTTTTATTCATACTTTTATAAAATAATACGCTTTACATAAATAATAATATTTCATTTTAAAGCCTGAAAGTTTTATGAAACCGTGGTTTGTTCGAAGCTAAAGAAAACTTCTAATTTCTATTTTATGCATTTTTTAAAGTTTTCTCTTATGTCAAAACGTTCAATTTATTATTAAAATTTGAAATCAGTTGTAAACTCAAATCAGGCTTTTCGAGTATTACTATTACTCTTATTACACACACACAGAGACATATATATATATATATATATATATATATATATATATATATATATTCGTGGGGGCGGGTGAATGGCTACATAAAAAGGAATTTTTCCTGGTGAGAAATTCTTTTCAATTATTTGTGCATCCATTTATGTACCCGTCGATGAACCTCTATATTTGATTTAAATTCTCGGTTGTAAATATGTTATAGACAAACTTGCTTCGACTTTTTTTCAACTCTTCAACAGCAGCAATATTCTTTGGAAGCACAACTTGATATAGATGAGGATGTCACAGATGACACACCATTTGAGATATTTCTATTTTTCCAAAGAAATGTCACTGTGATAAATATGCATCACAAAACAATGCTTTTATTCGAAGAATTTCAATAGGTCTTACATCTTCATATCAAAAATCTATTTTTTGTGGTTCATTTCTTCAGTAGGGCTTCTATCATACGCTGTCAATATGACGATTCTAGTTTCTTACACATATCTGCCTAATACGGAATATTCTTACATTACCAGCAATAATATTTCCAGCTTATGCAGCAATAAATGGCTTATAAATTTGACCATTACGTAATAGTTAAATCTGAAACGTTACGAAACAATTATTTTTTTTTCTTAACTGACTCTCATATTTTAATATTTAACTTTCTCAGGACATTATGAACTTAACCGAGAAAAAATAGCCCTTTATTTAACTGTTGCCGAATTTATATATTGAACCTACTTCAATTGCTGCATCTTTGATACTCGAGGCACTCGGTGTATCTCAGTTGTGTTAGGATGAAAGGTTCTACTTCTTTTGCGCCCTATTACCAACATGAGTCAACGATCTAGACTTATTTTTTGACCGTTCTCGACTAAATTATCTTGATGTCGAATTTATGGTATGCTATTGTTTCCAAAATTTTGAGTTACGTAGATTCGCATTTAAAGCTACTCTTAACTATTCTGTCAAATTCCATAGGATTTACTTTAGTGCTTTTACAAAAATTATTTTTTAAAAAAATGGGTATTCCAAGGCTCTTAAACTCACTGCCACATAAAACTACTCTTATTTTCAAACATGAATTTTTGATATTATAATTGCAAACGATGTAATTAAATTGAGAGTTTATAGCTTACGTATTTTAATTATATTCAGTACTTTAACTGAACAATATGTTTAAATTTTAAGTCGATTGATTTATTTTTCATGAGTTATTGCTATATTAGAGATCTTCCTTTTGAAAACTTTTTATGTATATTCTTATTAAATTATGACATTTTGTGTTGCTCTCGCATTTTATTTTGAAATATATTGATAAATCTTAATCGTACTTATTTATCCTATCACTTATTCTTGTAGTAATTCACATTTTTTATACGAAGACAATATTTTGCAAAAGGTTTCAAATTATTAATAATGTTAATAAAATAAACTTTTTTTTTTCCTCAATAGGCCAACAGCCCCTTGGTGGATAAAGTCCGTCTTCCTGCTAGCAGATTTCGAGACAGTAGAAGTTTTCATTTTATGGGGTAGGGTTGTCAGCCCTAAGTCTAATTCTCTACCGTCAGATTAGACCGCGACCTCCGTTTAAGTTTAATTCCGAAACACTACAAATATCCATGGCATATCCGGTACTTGAAACCGGTACCTATGACACCGAATGCTAGTCACATAGCCATCAGGTCCTAAGGAAAATTATTAAGTTTTCTGTAATTATAAAGCAGCTCCATATTAAATAAAAATTTATTTTTCATTCTTTCTGCAAAAACTTATTTCTAAGTATTTTAATTCAAATTCTTTGTACTTCTTTTTCGCCATCTTTGAAACTTTTTATGAGAATGTCTCAGACTTTTTGAAGTAGTTACTCATTCTTTGCAGATTATAATGTTAAAGAACTTAAAAGTTGCATAATCATAGAGGAGTCTCGAACAATAATGAAGCAAGTAATTTTTTTCATGTTTCTAATACTACATTAATAAATTTATGGACCATACAATTAGATAAAAAGGTATCTTCAGAATCTTAAGAAATTAAAGGAAGAAATGGAGCTTCAATTATCCACTTTGCCTTAACTTGAAGTTACTATAAAATTTGTATGATAAATTTAGATTTTCGTTTAAGTAGTCAAATGATCTTGTGGAACAGACAATTAACTATTTAAGTAATTTTGAAAAAAATATCAATAAAATAATATTATTTACACTTATATAATTGTATACTAATTTAGTAATAAAAATATTCTTGTAAGTAATAATTTTTGTGCCTTTAAAAATATAGTATAGTATATAGTAAAATATAGTATTTTTTGCATTTATAAATATTGCGAATATTGTCAGAACCGACGTCAAACCTTTTAGATTTCTATTGTCTCAGAATTGTAATATATTAAGAAAGATTAGTTGATTTCGGAGAAAAAGTATTTGACAGTTTAAATCAAAGTGATAAACAACTTTGAATATTTCTTACAATAGTAATTAAGAATTAAAATTAGTATAAAACACTCACTCAACTATTTCGTTTAAATAATGATTAATTAACAACTGCAATTAGTTTTCATCAGGAGTTTCTAGAAAATGATAGATACTTGCAAAAATTAACTTATATTTCAGTAAATATATATCATTCGCAAAAAAGAAAGATTATCGTGAATAATTATTTGATCTGTAGGTAATTTTTAATTCATGATTTAAATCTTATTTATGCATTTTACTAAAACAAAGAGTTCAATAAAATTAAACGGAAAAATGAATATTACTTTTTTAAAACTAACGAGACTTCAACTTCTTCATTGAAGCAACAGCCCCTTGGTGAGCCAAGACGCTCTACCTACTAGCAGATTTCGAAAACTGAGATGTTTTCTTTTTTACGGGTAATGTTGTCAGCCCTACGCCCAATTTTCTACAGTCGTATTAGATCGGGTCCTAAGGTATAATCGGGGTTTCCAAACACTACAGGCATTCATGGCTCCACCGGGAATATGGAGACTACACATATAAATTTTTATAAGCAATATTTTCTTAATTTCTAATAACTATGCATTAAATTTTTTTAAAGATTTCTGATATCTAGCTTTGCCATCGTATGTTAAATTAACTTAGTTTACAAACTTGAAAAAACAAATACTTGAAAAAAACGTTTTCTGAAACAAAACTTTTGGAAATTAGTTTTATAATAATTCCAATGTATTTTCTTATTAAATTAACTGTTGTAAGATGGGGATGAGTAAAATATTCAGCGTCTATCTTAAAAAAAATTGTAGCTGTATTAAAAGTAGAAATTCCTTCAGGTATTATCAAAAAAAAAGTGCACTACTTTCGTATCATTTGTAGCAGTGAACCAATTAGTCGGTTGAAAGCTGTAAATCTTATTCTACGAACACAAAGTAATAATTATGAGTTTATTTCAATAACAAGATTATTTCAATAATTCAATATTTATTTCATTGAAAAGAATACTGAAGTAAATTCACTAACTGAATAGACTTGCAAAAGATATAAATAATGCAAATTGTTTAATTCAGTTTGAGTATATTTTCTGAAAATTGTTTTTTTTTTTCCTTCACTTTTTGTAAACTCGAAAGCTATCATAGATTTATTTCCTTATTGAATAATAAATAATTTTTTTGATTTCAAACTACTCCTACATTTAAGATGTTAATGTTTAACAAAGTCATTGTTTATTCGCGTAAAAATATTTTTTTAATTTAAAAAGTATACGTTGTTAATGTAATATATCAGATGAATTACAAATGAAAATTTAATTATATAGGCGATATATTTACTTGATAATAAATTTAATTAGTGTCTAATTTCAATAATAATAATGGAAAAAAGCTTCTAAAGACCAAAGCAAATTTTATTTAATAGAAATAGAATAATATTCTGACGATAAAAAAATGTCTTATTCGTTGAATAGATTAATTTAGTGCAAATGATTTTTGACAGTAAAATATTTCATGTGTTTTTAAAATAATTTGATTTTAGAAATTTCTAAGAAAGCATTATTATAATGAATAAAATAAAATAAAAACTTTTGAAAGATAATTATGCCAGAAATCAATTGAATGATTTAATTTTAAATATATTCCATAATTAAAACTTAATATTTCCGTGAAGATTATTCTCATGTACATTTTGATTATCCCTCTGACTTTTATTTTAAATATTCTTTTATTAAACAAATATATTTCACTTAATTACAATTAATGACTGTTATATATTTGACGTTATATAATAATTTTTTTAAATGTCTACTTTAGAATTAAGGAGGAAATTAACTGTCAAACTTATTGAAAATCTTAACCGTGATTAGTAGAAATAACAGATAAAACAAGTTATATTAATGTGAAATACTCTTTAAAAGATTTATTTAATGAAAATTTTATCATCTATTAACTTAAAAATTTATAAAAGAATATGATTTTAACTCTATCATGTTGTTTTTAATTGTCATAATACAAAATTGATTAGCAGCTTAACAATCATGTTGCATAAGATTGGTTGTAACTATTTCGCAGTGCCTTTTTCTCTATTGGCAATACTTTATGGCCCCTATGAATAAATACAATGCATTTTTTTTATCTGATTTATAATCACCTATATATCATATGGAGGTAAGATGCTGCACCCGTAAGGAAATTCATTTTCTATGAATAAGTGGTTCACTTCTGAATTCTTTGTAAAGAAGAAAAAAACGCTCAATAGGAAGCTGGAAAATTCATGTCTGTGACACAATTTAAGTTGCTATTAGACATAAAATATTCATGTCCCATTATCTTAATTTTCCTGATCCATCTTTCACGAACTTCAACCCAATGAAATCCCTATTGTATACGAGATTTATTGCTAATTTTAAAATTTAGGCGTTAAAAGATAAAAGTTGAAAAAAAAAAGTAAAATGTCTTCCTGAAAACATCTCATATAATATGTACTCCTACGTAACATGAGCTATGAGGAGAATAAATCTACCACGAAATTAAACTCATAAACAACTAAGCACTTATCTAAGAAAGAGTGATATATCACCTTAAATGTCCTGGTAAGTGATAATGAGTTTCAAAACCAAAATTTTCTCCTTTCAGTCAACCATGGTTTCACATCTAATGACGCTTTGACTAATTAAGCCATGTTAAGCTAAATAGTTTTGTATAAATGAAAAATAAATTGAACAAAATAAATTTGGTGTGCGGACAACTTTTGCCAGTCTAAGCATTATTAGATTACGGTTTTACCTAAAGAGATCTATCATCTTTAAATTTATGGCTTACGGAATACCCTGTAAAATATGTTACCAGAACAACCTGCTATGTTATATTATATTTAAAATGACACGTGATTCTCCGAAATGTCACATATAGTGCGTAAAATATTAGTATGGTTCGATAGAATATAATTTCTTTTGCTAGGAATTATCATTCGTAACGCAAAATATTTATTCTCGACTTTTAAGAAAGAATATGTTGTTGGGTTATTCATAATACACTAGGCTAAGGATATTTGTGGTACTTATAGGTGTATACTTATTTGACTTAACGTAAATGCATACAATTCTTAATTAATAATTTTTTTTTATATAGAAATTAACCAGACATTTTATATAATGGTAATCTTAATATTAGGTATGAAAATACTACTGCCTCTTAAAAAATGTTTTAATTATTTAAATATACCTAATTATTTTAAACATTAAAAGTGTTTTAATTTATATACTCAATTATATTTTCAAATTCAAGCGTATTCGTATAACTATACATATATTACTAGTTCATATACTTATTTATTTATATATATATATATATATATATATATAAAGTCGTACGAACACAATTGAATTCTATAATATAATTAAGTATTTAAAAAAGTCGAATATAAAAAAAAAGATCTATCAGAAGTCAGATTACTCCAGATTATAAATTTGACAATTATTCAACATTTCAATTTTAAATTCAATTTCGTAGAAGAACTCGTCCTAAAGATCTTAATATATATTTGACTTATTTAAATACTAAATTATATAATTTAATTAATTTAGCCTTTATATAACGCAGATATATATTAACATTTTTAGGACGTGTTCTTCTCAGAAATTGAATTTAAAATTGAAACGTAGAATAATTGTCAAATTTATATTCTGGAGTAATATCTGTTTTCTAATAGATCTTTTTCTCGTTGTTTCATTTAGATTTTTATATTATTTAATGATCAGCATTTTTTATCTAATTTACGAACAACGTAGAAAAACTAAAAATTATTAAACTATACCTAACTACTTATCTGCAAACTCTTCCTAATATACATCTGCACAAAGTTGGTATTGTTTTTGTTTATGGAATTTAAAAGTTAAAATACACTTTTAGTCTTAAATCTGCAGAACAATTTGCAAGCACAATAAAAGAGCAATTACATCTATTGATTATATTTTAAATAGAAAAAAAAATAATTTTTGTAATGCAAAACTCAGAGATTATAACATGCATCAAAGAAACTCAATTTTCGCTTTGTGGAATAACATGGATAATAACTACGTCATTACAGAACGGCAGAGATGTTAATTATTGCAAAATCGAACGCTAATTATTGCAGAATTAATAATTGCAGAATCATAATTATTGCAATAATTTTTAAAGCACTGTAGTGCGAGTTGTCAAAATTAGGATAGTCTACTGATAGTCTAGTTGAAAATATTTTCTCTATTAATTAACACTAATTATTGCAGAGATAATGATTGTGAAATTTATTATCTTAAGGTATGAATTGAAATATCTTCATACGCTTGCATTTTACAATTTTGTTACAAATTTCTCTAGAAAAATAACATTGGAAATATTCTCAAATATGAAAATCTCAATTGCTGTCTATTTTATAATCTCCACTTATATTATCTATAGCTCTAAATTCATATACTACAAAGTAAATTGATCACCAATTAGAAAATATCCTAAGTTGAATTACTGTTATATTAATTAATAAAATATTGGGCAATTGGTGTAAAGTTAAGATTGAAAAACTTATAAGTTTAAAGTTATCAAATTATAAAATATAGCACTTTATTAAACAAAAAATTATTTTTATATATCAAATTTTTTGTCACAGTATAATATGTGAGTAAGTGCGTATTAATATATGTATAATGTATATGTATATGTCCTTATTTTAATGAATGTTATAATGAGTGCTTTCTCTCATATATTGAATGCAAATTTAAGTGTTTTCATATGGTCCGCATATTAAATTTAATAACGAATTTTTCAGAAAATTTGGGTTTTTCCCATAAATCCAAATAAAGAAGAGAATGTATGAAATTTTGTAATTACCCTGAATAAGATATTAACACAAAATTCCAGTAGTCTTCCCATGGTTGTGTGTTCAATAATGAATAATTATTTTCCATAATTTTAAACAAAGGGATTATTTATTTTAGCATTTAAGGTATATTTGCGAGTACAAGTAGGGGATTTTTAGAAATTTTTCTAAAGCTAAATTACGAGAGTCGGCTTATATTTGGATCCCGAACAACGTAGGCACTTTTCCGTTAGACGGACGCAAGCGATAAATTGCCAAATCTAGCTAACTACATAAGTTTTTACTTTAATTTATAGTTTTTAAGTTTGTGTAAAAAAAACTAACTTTAAATTAAATGAGTTATTCCTTAAATAAAAATTGTTTTATTTCCTAAATTGTTTATATTGCTGGTTTATCGTTTAGCCAAAATTGAAATTCGGCTTGAGCACAACTAAAGCGAAAAGTACTAAAACGCAAACTAGAAGTAATAATAGAATAGAACAAACAATTAGCACTTAAAAAATGGAACAAAACAATTACTTTAATATTTTAAATTACTTTGCGAATATTTTGAAATGTAACTTTTACGCAAAAAGAAAAAAAACTCATTTCGGCTTATATATGCTTATATATCTGGTTGTGAATTTGGAGTAAGTTTTTTAAACAAAAAATGCACTCTGGGCCTATATTCAGAATTATACGGTATTTATTTTGCCAAAATTAATATTTCACAATTGCGAATATAATTTGTCTTATAATTTGTAAAAATTATTTAACTAATTTCATTATAAATCACTTTTTTTTGTTTGATCTCTGTGAAATTAAATTTTCGAGAAACTAAAAAAATATTTCCATGCAAAGACATGTTTTATGTGCGTTATTTGTATATAATTTTTAAAGCACTGTACTGCGAGTTGTCAAAATTAGGATAGTCTACTGATAGTCTAGTTGAAAATATTTTCTCTATTTATCGTTGGTTCATTAAACGTTATCGACTTTCATACACCAAAATATATTAATTATAAAATTATATTAATAGCACGCCATTAGATTTTTAGATTAGTTTATAAATT
Source organism: Caerostris darwini (assembly GCA_021605075.1). Lineage (NCBI taxonomy): Eukaryota > Metazoa > Arthropoda > Arachnida > Araneae > Araneidae > Caerostris > Caerostris darwini. The sequence goes on from BPLQ01013477.1 coordinate 94,863, forward strand.
TAATTTTCGTAATTTAGTTCACAATGAAATTACCATCTCATTGTTACATACTCATTAATGTTTATAAACTCATGAGTTAAAAATATTAAAATTATGTTCATTGAATGAATAATATGTTTCTTATTTTTAAAATATAATATTTGATTTAATATCTATAAGAGAATCGTTTTAGAATTTTACTATATACTGAAGAATAGAAAAGGAAATACTGCGCTGAAATTTGTAAGAAAAATTACCAAAATTTGATGGAGAATACATAAATATTGGGTGACCAGAAAAACTCTGTTACTTTTTCAAATAACCTGTCAAGACATTTTATTACCATGACTTAGTGAACATTCATTGGAGTTACGACATTTACACTTTTCAATAACTTCCTAGCTTTCTTCTACCGTTCGATAAAATGTTCGTGTTTTAGAAGAAAAACAAGTTACCTCTGTTTAATTCCTGCAATTCTGACTATTTCTGATACAAGGAATATTATACATGTTACTGTTGCTATGCGTAAACAGTGATATTAATGGTTTGGCTTTGGGGTAGAAACTCGTTGGAATGAGTTTGAATATTGTCTCTATCATGTAAACAATATTTGTTTTTTAGAATGAAATGGAGTCTTTGAATTACCAAACATTAGTCGACGTTATAAACACTTGTTTGTGGCTTTGCGTGCTGTCCAAAAAATAGTTTAAACAATCTCTAATAATGGTTTTTCGTATATTTTTCAGCTAATAGTGACCGAACTAAATCCACGTATTGAGAGGCAAATTTTCTGACACAATCGTTTTCAAAGGCAATACACAATTTTTGGCATGCATGACTTTGGACCAATTGGTATTTACTAAAATGTTTCCAGTAACCTTTTTCAAATTTTTAACGTATTTCATACCTAGTCATGTAAAGTGTCTTAAGAAATATTTTAGATATTATGTTCAAGTTAATACGAGGCAATAAAAACTTTTGTATTACACTTCATGTATGGAAAAGTGACAACATTTTTCCGGTGTACCCGATAAACTTAACTTACAAAGATGAAAAAGCTTTACATGCACAGTTTTACAAAAATCAAGAACCTAATGTGTTTTGGCAGATATACTATACTAAGCTTTATACTTATGCAAAGAGTTTAAGCATTTAAGTTAGATTTTCAAGTTTCCTAAGTAAATTATATCTAATATTAGATGGCTTACTGAAGTCTGTACACAAATCTCGATTCAATTAATCATTTTGATAAAGCGATTTTTCCATGGACTTTTCACATTCGTATAGATTTCATAATATTTCTAATTTTTTTTTTAATATTCTTATACCCCTTTGTTGAAATTCTTGTTTTAGCCGTATTGAAGAATTCTAATTGTAACTTGTTTTCTTAAAATAGAAACACATATTTCTAAACATTGATTTTTCTTTAACATTTTGATTATATTAATTATTGTTTTTTATTACATGTTGATAATTATTGTTATTACATTTTGATTATATTAAATATATTTAATCAATAATCATATATTAAAGGTTCAATATTGCTGAGGTGTCCAGTGACAATGTGTGCAGCTAGAGCGCAGGTAGTCTAAGACTAAAATCGGCTAATGGCATCGTTGCAATTGTTGCTTGCAGAAATGAGGAGTTTCGATGGCGTTTTTAACAAAGAGTATTATAATTCTCACATAGGACATTCAGATGCAGGTCAGTTAGTTACTCTTAAAGGCCAATTATGACGGCGCTGTCCTCCTCTCAACATCCATTAGTGAGTTGTTCTGTGGTAGTACCTATGTATCACCCTCATATGTTTAGCTGGTACGAGCTGCATAGCCTACGTATGGAGTCAGGTATATAGCAAATAAAATAGAGGAAATTTGCTCTTAGACTTTAGTAGAAAATTGATATTAACTAATGTTATTTATTTTATAAATGATGAAAAATTTGCAGTTCTTGTTTCTTATAATCTAATTATATGGTTTCATAAGACATTCTTTTGAACAAGCGAGATTATAAAATTTTTGTTACATAGCAAAATAAATATTAAATATATTTCTTCAAATATAACAATATTTATAACTGCGTATAATTAGTGAATCACTTTATGGTTTTGTTGTGAACAATGAATTATTTATATTTCCTCATTTATCCTAACATTTAAGACAATTTTATTAAAATGATTTTGTCTTTTAATTATTTGACTAACTGTTTAAAATCCTACATATGTTAATTTAAAAAAAAAAAAAAAAAAAAAAAAAAAAAAAAAAAAAAAAAACTTTTTTATTCTCAAAGCAATCAAATGGTATTCTTCGCTTTCTTATTTTAAGATAATATACACATAATATACATTACAATGACTGTAAAATTGCAATTATTTTGTTGAATTTATCCCTTAACTTTATTACAACAAATATTTATACTATATTAAAATTATTCCAAATTCTTATTATGCATGAAAATTCAAAATACAACATGACTGCATTGGAAAATAAATTCAAATGCAATTGTTAGTTTTCTTAACATAAATAACCAACTATTGGTAAAGAAATATCTAACGTTTATTAAATATAACTGTAACAAAATATAATATAGAGAAAAATGGCTGTAACTGAATAACATAAATACAATACGATATTGCTAATTTATTTTCATATCTTTCACGAATAAAAATAAAACTTATCCGATATTTTATTATTACAGAAAACATAATATTACCCCAAACTTTTACTGAATGCAAACGAATATGCTCTCGTCGGCATAACGAAAAGAAAAACATACACTATATTTTCTTAACTATTCATATGCCTTTTATTTAAGAATAAGTATACAGTTTTCAATATACCACTAAATATACACACAATCCTTGTTTTTTCTTCTTAAGTAATACTCCGATGGGGATAGAATGAATCTTCGCCTGAGAAATAGAAATCAATCGAAAACACCAAATGGTGAAACAAAGATTTCCCTTTTTGGCTTTCATTTCTTCCCCAGGGAGAGGAGGAATATATTTTGCCAGTGAATTTTATTCCAATATTTTACTCTGCAAAAGCGTTTTTCCATAAAAGGAATACGTGGAAATCATATTTTTCATAGAATTTAACGCTGTAGGTAGAACTGACTAAATGCTTTAACAAACATGTTCTGAGAATTGCATTGTGATGCAGAAACATTTAGGAGCAACAGTCTGTACCCTATAGATTTTCATGTCACATGCATACAAATGGGAGCAGAGAAGATATTTTTGCATAAAATATTCAGTTATGTCTGTAACTCAAAAAAAGAAAGGTTTCTAATATCGTTGTGCATAAGAATAACACACAAAAGAAAATATCAATTCGATAAGATCTATTATATTAAGTTTATTATTTTCTTATCACTAAATAATTCAATCAGATTTTTCAAAAGATACACACCCCAAAAAAATGACTAAATTGTCAAATTATTTCGTATTTTTAATCCAAATAAGTTGTCATAAAATTGATTTTCTAAATAGTTTCTCTGATTAATGAGTTTACTAAATACGTTGGATTTTTTTATTTTTTAATAATATATTAATATTTTTGGCTGTAAATATTGCAGTACATAATATTTAGCATTTAATTAAGTTTCATAAAATTTAAAATCATAACTCGCGTTTTTTGAGATTTTTATTGTCATTATTGGTTTATTTTTAAAATGATAAAGGCTTTTTTGTAACTAATGCAGATATTTGAATTCGAGGTTCAAACCCGAAGCCAGCGACACCAGGGCGCTAGTCACTCAGCCATCAGGCTCCATTTTCTATAATACTTTTGAGAATTTTATCAGGGGAGAACAATTAAGTTAAGAATTTAACTTTTAAAAAGTTGCAAAATTATTTTTAGCTGATTTTGGTTGGTTTCATATTATGTAAAATATTCTAAAAAGAATAAACAACAAGCAAAAATAATTTTGCAGAAAATAATAAAGAATTACTTTATTAATAATTTTGCATAAAATTATATGTTGCACGGGCTTCCTTTGTTAACTTTTGTAATTGATATTATATATTCACATAAGTGATATTATTGGATATGGCTCGAAGAAAATGATTGGTGCAGAATAGTTTTTGAACCCCTAACAATCTCACCTCGAGATTCGATTTTATCGAATTGATCTTTTCTTTTGTGTGTTATTCGTATGCACAACGATATTAGAAACCTTTCTTTTTTTGAGTTACAGACATAACTGAATATTTTATGCAAAAATATCTTCTCTGCTCCCATTTGTATGCATGTGACATCAAAATCTATAGGGTGCAGATTCAATCATCTAACAATCTAACCCCCTGTCTCAAAAACGTTTAATCAGATCCCCGTAAAAAAATATTATATACTAATTTCATCGTACTGAATCGATTGCGATACAAATCTCGAGTTCCATTGGGCAAAATCATTCGGTAAGCGTTTCACTAACCATGTTAACCAATTATATTGCGCCATGAGTTAGTTCCCTTCGAACAAACTCCAATGAAACCACTTATCTGAAGATCTAATGAACGAAATTATTAATCTGAAGATCTAATTACAAAAGTTATTAAGGTTGTCCCAATTCATTTTGTTAGACTGTACAACGTTCTGAACCATATTGCAAAAAGAGTGAGCAGAAAGATTGAATATATATATTGAAAATTTTGTAATATAATTTTTATAACGTTGAAAATATTTATTGAGACATTAATTTTTTTAATATAGATTTGAATATATATTTTTCACTGAAACACTTGCTCTATATTTATATAAACTTGTTCTTTAAATTTAAAATATATATATATGTACCAATTCTCTTTAGTTCAATAGAAGTTAATTTTTGTAATAATATCGATATTTAAAAGAGAGAAGATTGATATTTTATAAGAGATTAATACAATTACATGAAATATTTCGATTTCCCCCTGTTTAAAATTTATTAATATATTTTTCTATGTATGATATCATATTGTAATTATTTCCCAATATTAGTTTCCCCATCAAATAAATATATGTAGGATTTGTTTGCCATGTAGTGGCAGTATTGGACGAACTCTGGCCCTGGAAGAAGGGAAGAAACCCCGTAGCTGCGCGCGAGAGAGAAACGCGGAGAGATGGCGAAAATGCAACGCGCTGCTTGAAGCAGCGCGAGAAAATGATGGAATGATGAATTGTAATGTAAATATTGGATGTAACGGAATATCTCTGGATTAAAATATGTGTTGTTGAGAGAAAGCCAACGTTTCTTTATTTTCGCTTTGAAATACACCCCTAGATTGCCTCCCTCTGTCGTTAAAAATTTACTAGACTGGTAGAGAAATCTACATAAATTGGGGGCTCGGCCGGGACGAATTCATTGGACTGGTGGAAGCGTGCGAGAGGTCCCGGGATGAATCCGTGTGAATATTGAAAGGAAGTGTTTGAAGAAGCCATTTTGGAAGCGTTCAAGATAGCCGTCCTGGTTATAAGTGATATAGTGAGATAAGGCCACCCTGGCCAAGATGAATCCACTGGACTGTTGAAATCTACAGAAATTGGCAAGCATTTTTTGTGTATCCGGCCGCCCTGGCCTATTGGATGAAGTGATACAGTGAGATAAGGCCACCCTGGCCCAGATGAATCCGTGCGAATGGTGAAGCGGTTGAAGAAGCCATTTTGTTGCAAGCATTTTTTGTGTATCCGGCCAGATAAGACATTTATTTTACAATAACTTATTTTCATATTTGCATGATAATATTTAATTTTAATTATTGCATTTTTGTTCTAATTCTATAAAAGTAATTGTTTTCATTCTGTTTAAATTTAAAAGGTTATTTTAGAAAGAGAATTCTATACAGTTGCTATTTTTTATTTGTTTTAAATACTTAACCATTATTTTTAATTTGGGATATTCTATGCATTTGAATCATATGTTTTATATGTCTTTCTTTGATAAATTAATATTAACTAGTAAAATATCTAGAAATGTTTCTGTATTTGGATGATAGAGTAGAAAGTGCTATTTGACTTAACAACTTATTGATTTAACTGATGTGTGCTATAGATTATTTTTGCTAATTGATTTTGTGGAATTTGAAATGTTTTCTATATTTGGATTATTAATATTTTTGTGGATTAGTGTTTGTTTTGAGTTCTAAATCAAATTAAGGGTGAAGTTGATTTATTGTTATTGTTTGTTTTGAAGTTATAAATTTTAGGAAATTTAAAATGGCTTACATAGCCAAGGGTTTAAAAGAGGACTTGAGCATATTGTGTGTAGAGAATTAGGTATATCTACAAATCCCGATTTTAGAATTATCGATTACAAGAATGCTATTCTTAAAAGCGACAATTATGATGACGGGATTTTGTATGCGCAAAGGAGTTGTTCAAACACGATTATTAATGAGAGAGGGAATGTGAAGAAAGACGAAGACGAACGACGTCGTAAAAGTGAATTTGAATTTAAAAATTACAAATAATGCGTTGCAATTGTCAAAAAGGTAGTTCCAGTCTATTACGTGTTGTGGTGAAAACGTATGTTTCAAACAGTTTTGATTGGAAATTGGGTTTCCGAACACGTAAATCTAAGATGAAAAAATTCGAAATCTAAAGGATATGATAGTTGATCAAGGGGTTTTAAGACATTTCAAAGCAGGCATTCCAATGAGGTTAAACTGAGTCCCACTAGTGACAGATCCAAATCATTCAAAGGAAAGATTTATGGGACGACAAAGGTATCCTACACGTTAGAAGGAAATTCAAAGTGTATTAAACATTTAGGATGTATTCGAAGACGTTTTAAGGAAGGTTTAGAAGAGGATCCGCAGTTTCTGATCCTTTTATACAAAAAAAATTTGATTAAGGATTATATTATACCTAATGTTAAATACAATCTGGGGATAAAATTTGTATTAATACGATATGTAATTTTGTGTCTTACTATTATTTATTATATGTGGTATAAACTTTTTTAGAATTTGATATTGGTCTAATTTGATGTATTTCAGAATTTGATATCAGTCTTAATCGCATGTATTTTAAAATATGATATTATTGAACTTATTGTCATTTTATAGTATTTTCGAAAATTATTTCCTATTTTTTATTATTTGTCATTATATTTTATTAATATGATATTGGTATAATTTGATTGTATTTGAAAACATGATATTGGTATACTTGGCATGTATTTCAGAATATGATATTATTGAAATTTATTGTTATTTCATTTTCGAAAATCTTTCTTCTTTTTTATAATTTGTCATGATATTTTATTATTTGTCATATTCTAGAATTATTTTGATTTTTTTGTGTGCTAAGTCACTGAAGGCAGTGACCTGCAGGATGGCCGATTCTGTAGGATTTGTTTGCCATATAGTGGCAGTATTGGACGAACTCTGGCCCTGGAAGAAGGGAAGAAACCCCGTAGCTGCGCGCGAGAGAGAAACGCGGAGAGATGGCGAAAATGCAACGCGCTGCTTGAAGCAGCGCGAGAAAATGATGGAATGATGAATTGTAATGTAAATATTGGATGTAACGGAATATCTCTGGATTAAAATATGTGTTGTTGAGAGAAAGCCAACGTTTCTTTATTTTCGCTTTGAAATACACCCCTAGATTGCCTCCCTCTGTCGTTAAAAAGTTACTAGACTGGTAGAGAAATCTACATATATCTATTATAATACTTACTAATTCGGATAATTTCCTATGCCGTTTCATAGTCTACTTAGAATTAAATAAATGTACTCCATTATTTCGAGATACATATTTCAAAACTAACAAAAGTAAATATATGAATGAAAGTTTAATATACCTCAATGCACTACTTAGACTTTTAAAACATTTTTGTGCGGTAAAATGAAATATATTTATTTAAGTATCTGTATTAATTAGTTAAATATAGTTACAAATTTTATGTTTAATAAAATCTGGCGATTTTTGTTCAATTTAAAACTTGTTTCAAAAATATATACTGTGTTCTTTTTATATTTATTTAATTTGAAGTGGGCAAATTGATAGGTTCCAAATGAAATGAAACGCAAGGAAGAAATCGTGAATTATAAGGAATTTCTTATCTTGGGAAATATCTAAAAATAAAGCTATAATATACAACATTTTACTTTATACTACCGTCAATTTTCAAAAGAATTTTATATAGAGTTTTCTATATAGAGTGTAAAAGAATTTTCAGGAAATTCTAGAAAACCGTCTGGATAATCTTTTATATGTTTTAATATCATTTATATATTTTCTCGGGAACATAAATGCTTGCTTTTTCAAAACAGTTATCAAGTCTTTTTGTGGATCATTCGGTTTCTGTGGAAGTAAATGAAAAGTAAAACGACCTGAAATGACTTCTTTTATATGGCTTTCAACCAATAAAACACTTCACATATAATTCAGTGACGAAAATTTTTCTTACATTATTTAATAAAATATTTCTCAAAATTTTATTTTCTGTATGAGTAAACATAAATATTCTAAACTACTTCTCGAACGGAAATATAAATAAAAAAACCGTATTACTTAATTTCATAATTAAAAAAAATTAGCTAATATAAGAATGTTAAAACGAATGATTTGCTCCCAAATTGTTAACTTTTGCATAAATATTTTCACAGCAAACTCAAAATTAAGAATTTAAGATTTCTACAGATAATGTTGCGGGAAGGTTTTGGGACATAAAACAATATAAAGAAGTTTCAACACGTGTGTCTACTTTAAGCAAGTTATTAAATATAATTGTGCTATAAATTGGAAATGACGGGGAACCCTATTTTAAGAAATGGATGAAATAAATTTGTAATATACTAATTAAAGTACAAAAGTATCTTAATTATTCTAATTAAGTATAATTAATAACTTAATTATTATTAGCATCTTAATTTGTGTAATGACACTAATGTGAGAAGATCACAAAAAATTTATTTAATTAGTATATTACAAATTTAGTTCATCCATTTCTTAAATTAAAATTTTGCTTTCTTTTATTGTACTTATCTTGATTTTTATTTTCTGTCTTTGAATGTGTCCTGTTTAACATTTAATTTTATATTGAATATAGCTATAATCATGTGTGATATAGATATAAACAAATTTGATAAAATATTATAAGTAATTAAATGAGTTTTTATCAAATAAAAAATAATATCATTATTATATTGTAATTATTTTTTCTTACCTACTCCTTATAATGCTTTTAAAAGGATTCCAGGATTCGCATTCATGTAACTTATTTATGTAGAATTTAGATCATTTTGTTTTTTATATTTCTTTTGCCAAAAAAAAAGTCATTTTTATTTCGTAATTGTATTGTAGCTATGAATTTTTATTTCTGAATACTTTATGAATATGAACTTCTACTAAATATTATTAATTACTTAACATTATATTTCAAGATTTAATTATTATGATAAAATTGTATCAAAATTAATATAATTAAAATTTGTTTTGAAATTTGATATAAGTTTTGTATACATGAGATAAAACTCAAGAAGGTTATATTTGATTTAAAAAGAAAAATTAAATGTACCTTTCAAAAGCACAAGTGCTTTCCACTACCTAGAAATTTTCTGTAAAAAATTTCTAGGTAGTCTAAAATTTTCTGACGTTATTGTAAATATTATTTTGAGATGTATAAAAGCAGAAAATATTACATTTTATGAGGAAATTTTTTTAAGTACACATATCTTTATGAGTAGTTCTTTAAAAGTCAAGACGTATATGTATTGGACTTACGTGAAACATATACTGTATTATAATATAATTACATATCTCTGCTAATAAATTAATTAATAAATTTTATTTTCATATTTAACGAAAGAATCTTTAGAAAAATATTGTTTTAAATAACTCATAAAATTATAACGTAACCAAATGTTTTTTTAGTACCATCAATAAGAAATGAATCTAATTAAGATGGTTTCCAATAACTATACAAATGAATAATTAATTAAATAATCACTCGTTTATTCTTTTTTTTCAGTGGAATATAAATTTTTTGTTTAAAGTTATTTTTTCTGTTTTCTGAATAAAAAAAGTCTTATTATTAATTTTCCACTGTAATCTGATCTTCATTCGTTTCTTATTAGATCACTTACTTTTTCTTAATTTTTAAAAAGAAATGAAACTGATTACTTACACATTATTCAATAACTTTTTGCTTCATGCAAGAGATATGAATATTAAGTATATTATAAATAACATAATCATTTTTTTATAGTAGTAGTGAATAATTTTCTATTACGGGAAAGGAATTAGTGTAAGTGCCTATGACATTATCAACATAACAGCATTAACAAACTGCTTTATTATATACATATATATATAAATAATTGTGTTTGTTCGTTGTTGTTTCTTATCCCACTTGGCTAGCCAAGCCCACGAGCCCATATGGACTCATGATTGAAGGGGAAGGAAGCAGCTTCTGTTGTGATGGAGCACCCGTAGGTAGAAGCCTGACTTTTGCTCCGTGACGCTCTTACAGTCATAGAAGACCGGGACCTACGGCTTAAAGTGGATTCCGAACCATTACAAACATCCATGGCACCGCCGGGATTCGAACCCGAAACCTGTGGCACCGAGCGCCAGAGCGCTAGACACTCGGCCATTCAGGTCCCAAATTTGCCAACGGCACGCAGTGTTCCCAGGTGGTCACCCACCCAAGTACTGACCGCGCCCAATGATGCTTGACTTCGGCGATCTAACGAGAACCGGTATATTCAGCATGGTACGGCCGTTGGCAATAAATAATTGTTGAAGGCATAATCACTTTTTGAAAATTAAGTGACCTAATATCATTGTAAATATTAATTATATATATTATTATGTTCAGGGACCTAGTGGGAATATAGGGGGAATACGTAGGGATGAATCTGAAAATGTGCAAAATCCTTGTATTCCATTTTCTTTATTTAATTCTGGTTATTTAATCAAAGCATTTTTAAATAAATATTACTCTTATTAAATATTAACAAATGCATTAGGTATTTATACATTATTTTCGATTCTTTAAGTAAATATTTTGTAAAATTAACCTATTTAAACATCTTTATACTACAATATTTGGCATGAATTGATAATTATATTTCAATTTACCAAATTATATTTATCATTATTATTATTAAATTTTTCTGTAAGTATTTATGTAATTTAATACAAATAATTGAAATTGTTTTATTTGTTAAAATCATGATAATCAAAACAATAAAATCAGTGAATTTCCTCATGCATTAATTTAATTATTTTTTAGCTTTATAAAAAGTTTTGTACCTTAACAAATAATTAAAATATAAAAATCTGTATGTATTCACATACACTTAATTTTCACATGTTTCATTAAGAAATTAATTACGAATTGCTTTAAAATGTATTTATATTTTAGGTAATATATATTTAATGATATGGATTTATGAAAAAAAGGGGTGTCACTTTTAATCTCCTTTAACATAACTAAACTAAATCGGTTTAATTATAATTTTTGCTATTAAAACGTTGTCTTTCACTAAAAAACTCAAATTTCTACTTATTATTTTAAATGTACTTCCTAATGGTCGAAAAACAAGTAGAGCGTAATACAAAACCTACCAGTTACCAAATTATAAATTAATTTACATGAACTTCCCATGAATATTTAAGAAACAATAACACCAGCGTGGTGTCGGTAATAGATAAAGCTGCAGGGTATACCTCCACTAATGGTGGCTTGATGTTCTCTCTAAAACTTCACATTAAGGTATCGATTGCATAATATCTCACGTGACTCTTCGGAAGATATTCTGCCGAGCATGTAGAGTTAAAAAACCGTGCACAAGAAAATACACAGCTGGAAATTTATCCATATCACCACTTGCAATATGTCCGTGCCAATATTCCAACAGCACTTGCAAGTCATCATAATTATATTATCTGTTTTCACCTATCGATATATAAGGGAAAATGGGCAAAACTCATGCAAAAATGCAATGGTTTGGAATCCCATATGAGTAATATAAATAGTTGAGAACACGAATTATCATAAAGTAATTCGAGTTATCTGTGAAATAAGTATAGTTTACTAATATAAGCTATACACGGAATGAGTTTTTACGAATATTCGCCATTGAGCCTAATTTATATCATTATAAGTAACAATTATTTTGAATATATTTTACATTAATTTGTAAACAAATGGGTAGTTTGTTGTAGCCTTTCTAATTATTTAGTCTTTATTTGCTCATAAAATGTTTGTGTTTTCGATTATAAAGTAAAAAGTATAGGGTAAAGTATAGTCGGAAGTTTAGCTATATTAAGTCTTATTTGTGCTAAAATGCCCTGAACGCAATTGAACTTCAATTTCTAATGAAAAGTATTACTCGGTTATAGAAATTCTACAAAATAGATTCAGTCATTGTGATAAAATAATACATTATATGAGCAAACTTTTAAATCTTAATCTTCTTCGCAATTCTGATGATACTTTACTTTTCTTTATATGATACTTTAGAAATTCAAGTTCTCAGTTTGAAATCCCTCGATGCGAAACCGGAATCTAATGGTTCCATTAATTTCTGTATTATTGAAAATCTTTCCACCATATATTGCATTAGAATTTAATCGAATAAATACTGACTCTTCTGATGAAAAAATTATAAATTTGCTATTGATTCTCAAAAAATAACTGGAATACCGACAGAGAAGTAATTTAGTTTCAGTTTCGCATTCCAGCTGACAGTATAATTGTCTCCATCCGCCTAAGCAGCACAAGGGCGTAAAACTACTTTCTACCGCTCATGGCTTATTGGCATCCGCCCACGCAAGGAAAGAAGACAGAACGGATTTATGTCTTTTGCAACGTATCATCACATAAATCGTATTTCTGTAGAACTGGAATCGCAAAAGAAAGAAAAGAAGTTTTGCTTAAAAATAGGACTTTAGGGAAGCACCTTAGTAGATTGTGTTTAGAAAAAAGAAATAGTTCAGTGAATGTGGGGGGTTGGCATAATAGAGCAATTTTTTTTAAGGAATAAAAAAATAAATCGAATATTGCATCACCGAAAGATGAAGTTAGAAAAAAAATTAAACGATTGAAGAACCGCAGGCTTTATCCGCTATTTTGGGGAGAAAAATTAAAAGTGTTTTATTATAAATCCGCGGCGTAGAAATTCGAAATAACACAAAAGCTGTATGGGCTAGGTGGTTTTATAGATGATGGCAGCATGCGTTCGTATGTAGCCCAGGAGGCCGCACATAAATTAACTTCCTATTATTCGAAAATAGAGTCTCTCAGCTTTCACTTTTTGAAATAAGATTATCATCAAAAAAACTTTCGACGTGGTTAAAATAAACAAAAAAAGTCGGGTTATGACATATTCCTTTGTGGTAATAGAAGCTCTTGTAACTGAGCAAATTTCAGATTCAGATATACCTTAACTTAAGGACGAAGGAAAGAACTAACTGAAATTGAAGTCGTGATAAGTTTTCTTAAAGATTTTCAACTTGCTGACTCACGTGATTCTAAAGAAAAACAGTTGTTTTAAATGGAGCAGATTATCCTTACAATGTTTTCGTGGAAAGATTAAAATGTTTAAAGATTCTGGCCTTCCGAAACAATTTTTGGATGTTGTCTAATAGGGACAAACAATGATATTGATGGTGTCGCTATGTCCTTAAAGATAATAATCGCAGACAATTTGACATTGATCTATTGGACACCTTCTGGGAGCTTGAAAACTTAGATATTACTGACGTTGAACTATCTGATCTTTCTAAAGACAATGTGCTACATAAATTTGTGTCAGAAACTAATTATGAAAATTCACTTTATAAAGTTAGACTGCCGTGGAAATCAGAGAAATATCCTTTAAACAATTACAAAATGACCACGGAGCAGCTATTTCGAGTTTTCAAAAATGGCTTCGAAGAAATCCAATATTATATAAGTTGTTTTGCAAGATCATTTGCAACAAAATATCATCGAATTAGTCGCAGACAATTGTGTTACATATGAAATACACAGAGATTTTACAAATGAAGACATTCGCAACGATCGATTTTCAATAAATTTCGTGTGGTATTCGATTGCATAATTTAAACGAACTTGCTTGAATGACTACCCGACGTTTACATCGGGCACAATTTGTATCCAGATATTTTTGATCTTCTATTGAGATTTAGGCTTCACCAAGTAGCCTTTACTGTCGATATAAAACAAGCATTTTTACACATAAGAGATGAATGAAAGATATAGAAGTATCACGGTTTCTATTTATTAACGATCCAACCGATGAATTTAAACCATCTCAAATTTATAGGTTCACTCGGGTGTTATTTGTAGTGAACAGTAGTCCTTATATGCTCACATCGATCCTCAAACATCACTTGAAAAGATAAGAAAACATCTATCCTGAAACATGTGAAATCCTTGATAATTTCATTTAAGTTGATGATAAAGTATGAGTGCATCAAAATGCTAAATGCACATATAATACTTCTTTAGAATGCCTGCACATGTTGAAAGAAACAGGTATGCTACTTCACAAATGGAAAACTAGTAGTAAATTAATAGTTTAAAAAAACTAAAAAATACGCTTTTAGAGTTAATCAAACTAAAAAGTAAAAAATAATTGTTAACATAAGAATAAAATGACTGACGAGAAAATGAATGTCACTGTTCTAAAATCGTGGGGTGCTCGATATCAATCGTTATAATTTCTCACTAGTTTCATTCCGAAATGCAGAGTTAGTTTAAAAATGTCATACAAAGCACCCCACGCTTTTAGAACAGTGACATTCATTTTCTCGTCAGTCATTTTATTCTTATGTTAACAATTATTTTTTACTTTTTAGTTTGATTAACTCTAAAAGCGTATTTTTTAGTTTTTTAAACTATTAATTTATTTTTTACTTTTTAGTCTGATTAACTCTAAAAGCATATTTTTTTTTTTTTTTTTTAAAGTATAATTGTTTTTTACTTTGTTTTCCACTTGGCCGGTTATCCGCTAAGTTTACATACTTTTTACCCACCGAAATTTTCGGCCAATAGGAAGAGCGCAATTCGACATGATCGCACTCCTATGCCTTTGAGATCCGCCTCTTTTTAGCCACCGAAATTTTCGGCCAATAGGAAGAGCGCAATTCGACATGATCGCTCTCCTATGCCTTTGAGATCCGCCTCTTTTTAGCCACCGAAATTTTCGGCCAATAGGAAGAGCGCAATTCGATCGCGGATCAGTTGACTGACTCGCCAGTAGATGGCGCCATCAGTCCCAAAATCGAGCCCAAAAAGTGAGTTACATACAAACATACAAACATACATACAAACATACAGGTGAAGCTAATAAAAGCGTATTAAAAATTGCAGGAACTTTGGATGAAACAGAATATTGTTTGAAGTTTATAGATCAATTTCAGATCTGAAAGTTTTGAAGTTTTTAGATAAGCAAATCTTCCTTTCAATAAGATAAAAAGGAAGGCTCGGTATATTTTGGAGTCGAAAATTCGTAGATATTTCTTTCAGGCCGAAATAAATTGTAACAATTTCTTCTGCAAGCTATTGGACGAATATTTGATCCGAGACCAGTTCCTTTGTCCGTTCAATACAGACTTTTTTTTTTCGCACCCCGTTTTTTCCATTCGTGTCATGATTTTTGTCTTATATTTCTGGATTTTGAAATTTTTTGCAGAGTGTAAGATGACTAGGATAAGTCTATCCTCACAAGATATATTTTATTTTCATTAGTGATTACTTTTTATTCTGCATTGTTTTGTCTCTCATTTTATACCGTTGTAACTTTTTTGTCTTTTATTTAATTTCTGGTTTTTTTACAATTTTGACAGTACTTTTTGAATTCTAGCTTTATCTTTTATTTGTATTGTCTTAAAGGTTCCAATTCCCTTCTTATTTTCTGATTTGTACATTTTAACTATTTTTCCTAGTGTTCATTTATTTTTAACTACATCTTCTTTTTATGTATTTTTTTTGTCCTGTTTTCCGTATATATTTTATTTTTTATTTTTATTTATAGTCACCTCTTTTTTTACAAATTCCTTGCAACAAGATTATTATGTTGTGTTGGTCAATTTCTTCTCAGTGAATTTTTTTTAACTTTTGATTTTCTCTTGAAATAATAAAATTCTTCTTTTGCGGCTTTTATTTTTTTTTTTTCACGTTTAATTATTTATTTTTTTAAATCTTTGCTTTTTGTATATTCTGCTGTAACTTTCTCTCCTATGAATTGATCTACGCTTTTTCGACAGTCAGCCATTTTGTTTAACTTTCTATCCGCATGTCTTTCAGTATTCTCAATTGCAGAGTAGAGGTACTACCCCACCCATTTATTTTTCGTTTAGTCTTGATAATCAGATAGATTATATTTGCGTCTTCCTCTTTTCTCACTCCCATTTTTGCACGATATTTTTCTTCATAATCATTAAGGGTGTAATGAATATTAAAATATATGTAATAGCATATCTAGGAAGGTAGGAAAGCTATCAAAAATTGAAAACAATTTTAAAACATTATTCATAGAGAAATATACACAACCAAATAATGGTTTAAAATATAGAACTGGCACAATATATGCAAAATTTACTACACTTCAACGTACTTTAACATAACAGGACTTAAAAATACAGTACTATATAGCAACAGAAAAATAAAAGGAGAAAGGAAAAAAAATTAACTAGAAACATGATGTCTTTGCACAATAAAGTATTCGCTACGCATAAGTCCCATGTGCTGCATAGAAAAGCAAACAAATTGCATTACAAAACCATCATAATATTCGCAGCACGGAAACACGGAAGTACTTCGCATTCAGACCCCTTAAAAAAAGGAAAAATTATTCAAGATACAAAAGTTCGTGTCTTATCTTTAATGCAGCAACGAATGTGAAAATCATTTGACAAACACTAATAGGGTGAATGGCTATATATATATCCGTTCAGTAAATATAATAAAATCTACTATAATGTAGCTTCTAGACATCAATTAAGTGTGAGGAAAAAGTGAAAAATATTCTCTTCCACCGTTTTAAGATCTAATCTTAAAACTTTTGTTAAGGTTGGAAATAAATTTTCAAGATTGTAATAGGAAAAATAAACAATGCCCAACAATTCTATATTTTTTGATTATCTTAAGTTTATCTTTCTTAGAATTTGTTAAGAAACATAAGCAGATGAAATTCATGACTCTTCCATTCAAAGAATCTTCCATTTATGCATAAAAAAGAAATATATTCATCAGGGATTTTTTTTTAAAATTCAGTTGAAAATAATTTTGTTATTAATTTTTTTTAGAAACATTTTTTTTTTCAATTATTGGTTTATTATATAATTTTTCAGATTAAATTTTCTATTCGATTTACTTTTATTACAGATTAATAAAATTAAAAATATCGCATTTTTATCCATTTACTTCAATAATTAAAATGAATCCGATAAAAAAAAATTAAATATAAATTATATCTAAAAAAAAAAAAAAAAATTGAATTTTGTTAAATTTTTACAATTTACGGTGTATAGTTTTTAATGTGATTCAAAACTATTTTTTAGAAGTTGAAATAAATTTTTGTACATTGGTAATAAAATAATATTTTTTTAAACTACGAAATATATATTTCATAGCCTTTATCTCTATAGTTTATGCAATATACTATATAATTTAGAATAATATAACAGAAATACACTTTATTTAAAAGTTTGAAAGTCTGAAAATTATTTTAGTTCTTTAAAAACTAATTAAATTATTATTTTTTTGCAAAGTGTTTTTTATATTTAACAAGATGTAATAGCGGTTTAAGTTAAGTTTTAAGAAAAATATGTGAAGCTATTTAGTAAAATAAAATACATATAGACATTATATAGTATAATATTTCAGTAAATATTAACGTTATTCAATATATATATTTTCCGATAATAACAATTTATTTAAAATCTGAATGCTTACATGAATAAATAAAATGAATAAATATTTCATTAAATGTTTCCTAGAATACCATGTATCTCCGTTTATTTAATTTTAATAGAATTTTAAAATAAATAAACGCTTAAAAAGAAATTTTAATGTATAATAGAATGTTTATGTGTAAATATCTTTCTGTTAAAATATTATAATCGAATTTATAATTTCCTTCTAATATATTCATGGATGTTTTTATTTTTCTTCTTATTAGCATTACAATGTATATCATATTTTAATTTTTCAACAAAATTCAGATCAACAAAATTTTTGATTCATTTGAATTTTCTTAATATTTTTTCTATGCCAATGTTTATTATTTTAATCAGAAATTTTTGAGTCAGTGAAGTATTTTTAATTTCAAAGTAATACTTATTTAAAATAACGCTTCTGTGATATACATAAGTATTCAGTTTTGATTTATTTTTTCCTTGCCTGTAAATAATCTACAAGCAGAAATTTTCTAATTAACATACATCACGATTATTTTGTGAAAGTAATAATTGCTTTGAAAATTTTTCATTACGTATTTGTGAAAGTAATATATTCAGAAACAGTATATTAAAATAGCAAATACTGTAATTTACATAGCAAAAAGGAAGCTAAAAATAATGTCCATATAAATAATGAGCTACATTGAGATTGAAATGAATTTTTGGTACAAATGAAAGCATTTCATGAATGAAAAACGAGAATATTTTATAAAAATAATTATAATTAAAGTTTAAAAATATACTTTTATATTATCCTTTCGGTTAAAAAGGATAAGGAAATTAAATATCGCTATGTCTATTTAAATAACTATTTCATATAGAGAAAATTAAAATTGTTTGATAATCTATTTGTTTTTGAGATAAAATTTTAGGTATTTTGAAGTTTAAAAAATAATTTTCTAATCAAAATTAATTAGTTAAATAATGAAGTAGAGAATTATCCCAAGGTTAATTTTTTTAGTTTTTAATTAAGTATTTTTAATTTGGAATTTAATTCTTTATTTTAATTTCTTAACTTTAATTTTTTGACAATTACTTTAAATTCAATATAAAAATAAACATTTGGCTCGAGAGGATATTCTTTGTCAATTTTTGTTGACTAGTTTTTATTACACATTGAAATCATTAAAATATTAAATTTTTTATTCATTTATTTCAATAATTAAAATGACACGGTAAAAAAAATTAAATAAAAATTATAATTAAAAAAATTACCTTTAGTTAAATTCTCACAAATTTACGATGTACAGAATATGTGTAAATAGTAGGACACCTACGCATGTTGAATAAATGTCAATTAAATTCAGCTTTGTATTATTTCAATTTCATTTGCGCCATAGATAAATATTTAAAAACGAAATATAAGATGATATAATTATTTCATTAAAATTAAAATGTTATCTCTTAATGTGGCCCACTTCTATGAATATTCATTATCACTATTTACAAAAATCTATGCCTGGTCTTAAATTACAGTCTTGTTGAAAGGAATAACCAATTCCACCTGCGTTATTTAGATATTTAAATAAAGTTTGGATATTTATTAAACAAATCTTCTAATTTCTATTCTTATGCATTTTTAAATGTTTATATCAAAATAATTTGTTATTAAAACTTACAATCAGTTGTAAACCGAAATCAGTCTTTTTTAATGCTACTTCTTTATTTTTATATCGATTAGTTATCACTCAAACACGCACACGCATACGCGCGAGTTTGCGTGTGTGTGCTTGTAAGTATATATGTTTACAAAATACATAAATATTCCAGGAGAGACAATCCTTTCTGTTATCTGTGGGACCAATCAATCATCACTCTGTGCAACTCTACATTTAATTCAAATTATCATTTGTAAATATTTTATGGACAAACTCACGTCAATTTTCTTTTGCCAATGCTTCAACAGCAGCAATATTCTCTGGAAACACAATGTGATGGCCAAATTGAGAAGTGCCTGTCGCAGATGTCATCCCACTTGAAATATTTCCATTTCAGCAATTGAAATATTGCTATTATAAATACGCATCATAAAACTATGCTTTTATTACAGATGAATTTCAATAGGATTTACATATTCGTATCAGAAATCCTTTGGGGTTCCTTTCTCCAATGGGGTTACTAGCAAACACTGCCATTATGAAGACTCTAGTTTCTTTACACATATCTGCCTAATGCGGAATATTTTTACGTTACTAGCAAAAATATTGCCAGCATATAGGGCAATCAATGATTTACACTCTTGAAACTTTGCGAAACAGTTAATTTTTCCCTCAACTGACTCTCTGATTCTCATATTTATCTTTCTTAGGACATTATGAATTTACCCATGAAAAAATATCCCTTTATTTAACTGTTGCCGAGTTTATATACTGAACCTATTTCAAGTGCTGCATTGTTGCTGCTCGGGGCACTTGGTATATAAATGGATGCTCCCTTACCACATAAATTCATTTTTCATGAAGTCATCTGTACACTATAAATATTGCTTATGACAAGACGGAATCTCAGTTGTGTTGGAATGAGAAGTTCTGAGTCTTCTTAAGGCAATATTACCACCATGAATCATCGATACTCATCTTATTTATTGACCGTTCGTGACTAAATAATTTCGATGCAATTGTGGTCTGCTGTTGTTTACAAAAGTTTTAGTTACAAATATTCACATTTAGAGCTACTCTTAACTATCCTGAGATTTTTCCTTGGATTTCCTTTAAAATTTTTTCAGCAAGTAGTATTTCGAATTTTTTTAATGGTTATTCCGAATTTCTTAAACACACTATCACTTACTCTTATTTTCAAACATGCATTCTGATACGATAGTTGCAAACAATGTAATTAAACTGCCTGTTACTAGCTTGAATATTTCAGTATCTCAATTTTATTCAGTGATTTTTGCTGAATAATACATTTAACTTTCGTATCGATTGATTTCGTTTTTCATTTACTGTTATATTAGGGACCTTCCTTTGTAGAAATTTCATGTATGTTCTTAATAAATTACGACATTTTGTATTGCTATGTATCGTGTACTTTTTTTCTGAAACAAACTAATAAATCTCAATCGCACTTATTTTTCATATCACTTACTCTTGCATTTATCATATATATACGAACACAACAGTTTCCAAAATATTTCAAATGACTAATAATGCTAATAAAAAAATATCTTCTTCTGACGCTAAATTAAATGGCGCACCAGCCCCTTAATGGGCTAGGACCATCTGTCCATTGGCTGATTTCAAGACAGGAAATAAGTTTTTTTTAGGAGGTAGGGTTGTCATTTCTATGCCACTGGATACCCCTACAAGTGGATACCACTATAAACAACCATAGCACTGCCAGTACTTGAATCCGAAACTTGTGCACAGAGAGCCAGAGCGCAAGTCACTCGGCCCTCAGGCCCCAAGGAAAGTTATTATGTTGTTTTTAATTATAAAACAGCACCATATTACATAGAAATTTGTTTTTCACTATTTCTGGGAAAAATTATTTCTGAGTATTTTTATTCAACTTCTTTGTACATTTCTTTTTCGCTATTTATGGAAACTTTTATGAAAATGTCTCAGACTTTTTGAAGTAGTCACTCATTCTTTGTAGATTATAATGTTAAATAACTTAAAAGCTGCATAGTTATAGAGGTTTCTTAACGTATAATGAATCAAGTAATTTTTTTCTTGTTTCTGACACTGCATTAATAAATTTACGGACCATACAAAGAGATAAAAAGGTGTAATCTTCAGATTCTTAAGAATTTAAAAGAAGAAAAGGAACTTCAAAATTCCGCTTTGCTTTAGCATACAGTTTATATAAATTTAGATACTTTTTTAAATAGTTAAAATGATCTTGTGAAACATACAATTAACTACGTAAGTAATTTTGAAAAGAATATCATTCAAATAATACTAGTGATAGTTATATGATTGTACTAATTTAGTAATAAAAGGGTTCTTGTGAGTATTAATTTTTGTGCTTTTAAAAAACATAGTATAGTATATTAATATAAAGTATTTTTTGACATTTATAGATATTGCTAATATTGTCAGCACCGACGTCAAACCTTTTACATTTGTATTATCTCAGAATTATAATATATTAAGAAACACTAGTTGATTTCTCAGAAAAAATATTTGACAGTTTAAATCAAAGTGATAAACAATTTTGGATATCTCTAATAATAATTATTAAGAATTAAAATTTGCATAGAAAACTCACTCGACTATTTCGTTTAAATAATGATTAATTAACAGCTGTAATTAGTTTTCATCAGGTGTTTTTAAAAAATGATAGATACTTGCAAAAATTAACTTATATTTCAGTAAATATATATCATTCGCTAAAAAAGGAAGATTATCGTGAATAAATATTTGATTTGTAGGTAATTTTAAAGCATGATTTAAATATTATTTATGCATTTGACTCGTATTAAAATAAAAAGTTAAATGAAATTAAACGGAAAAATTCATATTTTTTACTAAAAAAGGCTACTTCAACTTCTTCATCGACGTAATTTGGGGAGCCCTTGTTGAGCCAAGGCCTACCAAGTCTACTAGCAGATTTCGAAACCTGAGATGTTTTCTTTTTTATGGGTAAGGTTGTTAGCTCTGCGCCCAACTCTCTATAGACATATTAGATCGGGACCTAAGTTATAATGAGGATTCCGAACCACTATATGCATTCATAGCACCGCGGAGAATGAGATTACGCATAAATTTTTATAAGCAATATTTCCTTAATTTCTAAAAACTATGCATTACCTTTTTATAAGATTTCTGATATCAAGCTTTAATGCTATTTTATAAATTAACTTAGTTTACTAACTTGAAAAAAACAAATGATTGCAAAAAAACAAGTACTCTGAAATAAAACTTTTGAAAATTAGTTTGATAGCACTACCAAGGTATTTTCTTATTAAATTAATCGCTGTAATATAAGATGGGGGATGAGTAAAATATTCAGTGTCCATCTTAAAAAAACTACAGTCGTATTAGAAGTAGAAATTCCTTCAGGTATTATCGAAAAAAAAAGGCACTACTTTCTTATCATTTGTAGCTGTGAGCCATTTACTCGGTTGGCAGATGTAAATCTTATTCTACGAACGCAAAGTGATAATTATGAGTTTATTTCAATAACAAGATTATTTCCATAATTCAATATTTATTTAAAGGAAAAGTATGCTGAAATAAATTCACTGACTGCATAGACGTACGAAACATAAATAATGCAAATTGTTTAATTCAGTTGGAGTATATTTTCTGAAAAGTGTTTTTTTTTCTTTCAGTTTTTGTAAACTCGAAAGCTATCATAGATTTATTTCCTTATTGAATAATAAATAAATTTTTTTAATTTAAAAAAAAAGACTCCTACATTTAACATGTTAATGTTTAACAAAATCATTGTTTATTCGCGTAACAATGTTTTATTTAATTTAAAAAGTATACGTTGTGAATGTAATATATCAGATGAATTGCAAATGAAAATTCAATTATATAGGCGATATATTTACTTGCTAATAAATTTAATTAGTTCCTAATTTTAATAATAATATTTTTTTATCTTCAGGTTTGCAAACCGAAAAACTATCATAGATTTATTTCCTTATTGAATAAATAAATAATTTGTTTGTTTTCAAAAAGACTCCTACATTTAACATGTTAATGTTTAACAAAATCATTATTTATTCGGGTAAATATTTTTTTTTTAATTTTAAAAATATATACTGTGAATGTAACGCATAAGATGAATTACAAATGAAAATTTAATTATATAGGGGATATATTTACTTCTGAATAAATTTAATTGGTTCTAAATTTTAGTAAGAATAATGGAAAAATTGCTTTTAAAGATCAAAAGAAATTTTATTTATTAGATGTAGAATAACAGATTTATGACATGAAATAAATGTCTTACTTCATTGAAGAGTAATTTTATGTAAATGATTTATTGTAGTAAAATATTTCATTTATAAAATAGTTTAATTTTAGAAATTTTAAAGAAAAAATAATATGAATTGAATAAAATAAAACAATTTTCATAATTATTCCACAAACTACTAGAATTGTTTTAATATTAAATTGCATTCCGTAATTAAAACTTAGTATTTTCTTGAAACTTATACGCATGTACATTTTTATTATCTATCTGTTTTTATTTTCAAAGATATTACTAACAGATATATGCTGCTTAATTACAATAAGGAACTATAAGGCATTTGAAATTGTATAATATTCGATTTAGAATGCCTAATTCAGAAATAAGGATGAAAATAAAGGTAAATCATATTAAAGATCTTAACAGTGATAAGTAGAAATAACAGACAAGACATGTAATATTAATGATCAATACTCTTGATAAAAGTTTCATTAAATAAATATTTTAATCTCTTATCTTAAATCATATTCCTTTTAAAACTTCACTCATGTTGTTTTTTAATTATCATAATATGAAATTGATTAGAATTTTAACAATCATGTTGTATAAGATTGTTTATAACTATTTCGCAGCGTCTTTTGTCTCTATTAGAAATATTTTATAGCCACTATGAATAAATACAATGGATATTTTAACTGATTTATAATCACCTATACATCACATGGAGGTAAGGCGTTGCACCCAAAAGGAAATTTATTTATGAATAACTGGTTCAGTTCTGAATTCTTTGCAAAGAAAAAAAAACGCTCAATAGGAAGCAGGAGAATTCATGTCTTTGACACGATTTAAGCGGCTATCGGGTATAAAATATTCATGTCCCATCATCTCAACTTTCCTGGTCCATCTTTCACCGACTTCAACCCAATGAAACCCCTGCCGTATACAACATGATGCAAAAGGGATTTATTGCAAATTTTAAAATTTAGGTGATAAAAGATAAAGGTTGAAAAAAAAAGCAAAATACCTTCCTGAAAACATCTCATATAATATGTACCTCTGTGTAACATAAGCTATGAGAAGAATAAATCTACCACGAAATTGAACTCATAAACAACTAAGCACCTATCTAAGAAAGAGTGATATATCACCTTAAATGCCCTGATAAGTGATAATGAGTTTCGAAACCAAAATTTTCTCCTTTCAGTCAACCATGGTTTCACATCTAATGACGTTTTGACTAATTTAGCCACGTTAAGCTAAATAGTTTTGTATAAATGAAAAATAAATTTAACAAAATAAATTTGGTATGCTGACAACTTTTGTCAGTCTAAGCATTATTAGATTACGGTTTTAAATAAAGAGATCTATCATTCTCCAAATTTATATCTTACGGAATACCCTGTAATATATGTTACCAGAACAACCTGCTATGTTATATTATGTTTAAAATGACACGTGATTCTCCAAAATGTCACATATAATGCGTAAACTATTAGTATGGTTGGATAGAGTATAATTTCTTTTGCTAGGAATTATCATTTGCAACGTAAAATATATATTCTAAACTTTTATAAAAGGGAATATAGGTAGTTATTCATAATTCCTTAACCTAAGACAATTTGTAGTTCTTTTAGAAAGATTAATATGTAGTTTATAAAGCAAAACAACGAAGAATTCTATTTATATAGAAAATAAATGCATAGAATTCTCAATTAGTAATTTTTTCATAATGAAATTAACCAGATATTTTAAATAATGTTAATCTCAATATTAGGTACGCAAATATTCCTGCCATAAACTGTTTTTAAAATGTCTTAACTATTTAAATATGCCTAATTATTTTAAACATTAAAGGTGTTTAATTTATATACCTGAGCTTATAAGGTCCGAACACGACCTAATTATTTATAAATGTTAGTATTTAAATAAGTCAAATCTATATTAAATTATATTATCATATTCAATTGTACTCGTACTACTATACACATATTACTTCCTGTGTACATATAAAATAGACATGGATTGAATTGAATTTAATAATATAATTTAGGATTTATATTAACATCTTTAGTACATGTTATTTATAATCTGGAGTCAATTTTAATGTCAATGTCAAATTTATAATCTTTAGTAATCTGAGTTCTAATAGATCTTTTTCTCGTTTTTCATTTAGAATTTTATGGTTTTTAATGATAAATTTTTTAACTAAATTATGAACAACATAGATAAACTAGAAAAAAATATTTTTTAAACTATACTTAATTAATGATTTGCAAATTCTTCCTAGTATACATCTGCACGAAGTTGGTATTGGTTTTGTTTATGGAATTTAAAAGTTAAAATATTTTTTTGTCTTAAATCTACTGAAAACAGAATGAAAGCAAAATAAATGAACAGTTACATCTATTGATTATATTTCAAAATAGAAAAAAAAAATACAAATTTTTGTAATACAAAAAGCAGACATAATAATTAGCATCAAAGAAACTAAATTTCCGCATTGTGGAATAGAATGGATAATAACTACGTTATTACAGAATTGCAGAGATACTAATTATTGCAGAACAGAACACTAATTACTGCAGAGATAATGATTGTGAAATTCATTACGTTAAGGAACGAATTGAAATCTCTTCCTACAATTGCCCTTTACAATTTTGTTACAAATTTTTCTAGAAAAATAAGATTGAAAATTTTCTCGAAGTAGAAAATATCTTAAATTGAATTATTAGTATATTAATTAATAGTATAATGGACTATTGGAGTAAAGTTAAGAATGATAATTTATGAGTTCCTTCAAATTATAAAAAAAAATTATATTAAACAACAAATTATTTGTATATTTGAAAATGTTTTGTCACAATATAATATGTAACTGCGTATTGATCGATGTATAATGAATGTTCCGTATTTTAAGGAATGTAATAATGAGTATTATCTCTCATATATTGAATGCTACTTATTGAATGTACTTTTCCGTTAAAGGGATTCAAGCGATAAATCGCCAAATATTGCTAACTATAACAAGTTTTTACTTAAGTTTATATTACTTAAAAACTAACTTCAAATGAAACTTTTAATTTTATGAAAAGGTTATTATTAATTTTATGAGAATTATTATAATTAATTTTATGAAAAATATTATAATTAATTTAAAAAAGTTATCATTATTAGTTTTATGAAAAATAATATTATCTTACAAAGTTATTCATTTTATGAAAATTAATTGTTTTATTTCCTAAATTGTCTGTATTGTTCGTATATTGCATAGCCAAAATAAAATGCTGATTCATGCCCGACTAAAGTTAAAAGTACTAAAACACACACTAGAAGTAATAATAGAATAGCGAAAATAATTAGCACAAAAAAAATGAAAAAGAATTACTTTAATCTTTTAACTTACTGTTCGAATAGTGTGAAAGCAACCTCTATGCAAAAGGAAAAAAAAAGCATTTCGGCTTACTATACGGGTTTTATACGAGTTTTGAATTTTGGGTATTTTATTAAAGAGAAAATACGCCGTTAGTGTATATTCGGAAGTACACAGTATTTATTTGGTCAAAATAATTATAATTACAAAAATAATTTGCCTTATTATTTGTACAAATTATTTTAATTAATTTTCCTATATTTTTTTTTTTTTTATGTTTGATTAGTATGAAATTAAATTTTCGAGAAACTGAAAATAACTCCATCTTTTAAGTGTGCTGTTTATGTGTAATTTTCAAAGCACCAGATTAAAAGTTGTGAAAATTAGGATACTTTAATGAATTGAAACTATTTTCTGTAGTTATCGTCGGTTCATTATACGTTGATCAATTTTCACTTAACAAAAAAAATGAGTTTTAAAATTATATTAACCACAAGCCATTTGGTTTTTTTATTTTTTAAATTTAATTTTCGTAGTTTATTTTACTGTAAAGATTGTTAATCTAAAAGTTATCCAATTGTTACGTATTCATTAATATTTATGAACCAATGAATTAAATAATTAAATTTATGTTCTTTGAAGGAGTGCCATATTTGTTGCTTTTAAGATATAATATTTCATTTAATACAATATGAGAAATACTTCAGAAATTTACTATTTATTGGAAATGGAAAATAAAATACTACCCTGAAATTTGTAAAAAAATTATCAAAAAGATACATAAATATTAGGTAACCAGAAAAACTACGCCACTTTTTCAAATGAAATTTGAAAACATTTTATTAACATGACTTAGTGAACATGGAGTTGCACGCCTCAGCATTTCCGTTCGATAAAATGTTCGTGTTTTAGAAGAAAAACAAGTTACCTCTGTTTAATTCCTGCAATTCTGACTATTTCTGATACAATGAATATTGCACATGTTACTGTTGCTATGCGTAAACAGTGATATTAATGGTTTGGCTTTGTGGTAGAAACTCATTGGAATGAGTTTGAATATTGTATCTGTCATGTAAACAATATTTTGTTTTTGGAATGAAATGGAGTCTTCGAATTACCAAACATTAATCGACGATATAAACACTTGTTTGTAGTTTGTGTACTGGATTCCTTGATCCAAAAAATAGCATAAACAATCGCTAATGATGGTTTTTCGTGTATTTTTCAGTGAATCGTGACAGAACGAATTTGGCGAATTATGTTGCAAAATTTCTGACAGCATTGTCTTCAAAGGCAATACACAATTTTTGGCATGCTTTCAAAGTTTTTGGATCAATTGCTATTTACTAAATTGTTCTAGAACTTCAACAAAACCCATTTGCTTGTTTTTATGTCTTGAACGTATCCCTTATAAAATAGTTGTGTTCAAAAAATAATAAATACTACCATAAAAATACGTTATTAACCATGCGTCTAAGAATACGTTATTAACCATGCGTAAATTAATACGAATGAAGAAAAAGTTTTGCATTTCATGCATCTATGGCATCCTCCTGCTGCTCTTCGAAACCATCACATACACTGCGAGCTGTATGACACCTCGCATTGTCCTGCTGGTAGATGCCATAATTCTGAGGAAAAATGATTTGCATCTAAGGCTGAACATGGTCTGCAAAGACATATGCGTACTTGTGCTGATTCAGTGTGCCTTCCACAATGATGAGTACACCCAGTGAATGCTAGGAAAACATTCCCCAAACCATAATGCTCCCTCCTCTAGCTTGGATCGTTCCGGCAATTGTTGCAAGGTGTTTGCTTTCAGACGTTTCACGCCGTATACGCCAACGTACATCTGTCCGATGGAGCATTAAACCTGATTCATCGGAAAAAGCCACATGTCGCCACTCTATGGACGTCCAATTTCGATACTGGCGTGCAATGCCCTGCCTCCGTCGCTGATAAACAGCAGTCAGCATAGATGCATTAAACAGGCGTCTGCTGCGAAGGCTCATGCGCGGCAACGAAGTGATGTGGAGCTAAAGGATGAAATAAAATTATGTACAATTTATAAATTAATGCACTGTATTCATTTTAATTATGTGTTTGTCAGCGCTAAATACCTGAAACATTTTATTGGCAGATTATTAACATTTTGAAAGTTAATGTTAATATGACGTCATATTAACATAAGAAATCTTGTTTTGCTTTTCATAAAAGAAGTTTAAATAAAATGGTTTTGACCATATTTTTATAAAATATTTATTTATTTATAGAATATTTAATTGCTTAATCTCAGAAAAAAATAGACTTTTCTGTAATATTTATTTTACAACCTATCGATAGTTTTAAAAACATACAATAAGCATTACAATGACTGTAAAATTGCAGTTATTTTGTTGAATTTATCCCTTAGCTTTATTGGAGGAAATATTTATACTATATTAAAATTATTCCAAATTCTTGATATGCATGATAATTCAAAATGCAACATCCCTCTATGTAAACATGACTGCTCTGGAAAATAAATGCAATTGTTAGTTTTCTTAACATAAATAACCAAATATGGGTAAAGAAATATTCCAAGTTTCATAAATATAACTGCAACAAAATATAGTACACAAAAAATGACTGTAACTGAGTAGCATATAAATAAAATACAATACTGTTTCATTTATTTTCATGTCTTTCAAGAATAAAATGAAACCTATCTGATATTTTATTATTACAGAAAACATAATATTACCCCAAATTTTTACTGAATGCAAACAAATATTCTCTCGTCGGCATAACGAAAAGAAAAACATCATATAAGTTTAAATATTATCAATGTTTTCTTAGCTATGCATATGCCTTTTATTTAAGAATAAGTATACAATCTTCAATATGCCAACAAATATACACACAATCCTTGTTATCTTTTCTTAAATAATGCCCGGACGGGAACAGAATGAATCTTCGCCTGAGAAACAGAAATCAATCGAAAACACCAAATGTTGAAACAAAGATTTCCCATTTTGGTTTGCATTTCTTCCCCAGGGAGAAGAGGATCTATTTTGCCAGTGAATTTTATTTCAATATTTTATTCTACAAAAGCGTTCTTCCATAAAAGGAATACGTGCAAATCATATTTTTCATAGAATTTAACGCTCTAGGTGGAACTGACTAAATGCTTTCACAACCATATTCTGAGAATTGCATTGCAATGCAGAAACATTTAGAAGCAACAGTCTGCACTCTATAGATTTTCGTGTCAAAGACATGCATACAAATGGGAACAGAGAAGGTATTTTTACGTAAAATATTCAGCAAAATCTGTGACTCAAAAAGAAAGTTTCTAATATTGTTGTGCATAAGAATCACACACAAAAGAACTAGATCAATTCGATAAATCTATTATATTAAGTTGAATGTTTTCTTATCACTAAATAATTCAATTGGACCTTTTGAAAGGTGCACATCCAAAAACTAATTAAATTGTCAAATTATTTTGATTTTTTTATCTGAATAAATTCAAGAATAAGTAATTTTTGTGATTAATGACTTTACGAAATAACTTTTGCAAGGAATTTCTTTAAAAAATAAGTAATAGCGTTGCAAAATTATTTCGTTTTTACTTTTAAATAAATTATACAATAGTATTTTTGGCTTTAAACAATGCCATATCTAATAATTAACATTTAATTATTTTTCATAAAACTTAAAATCTTAACTCGCGTTTTTTAAGATTTATATTTCCATTATGGACTAGTTTTTAAAATGATGTGTTTTTTTTTTTTTTTTGTAATTCCTGAGATAAGTGAATATTTTTGGGTTATTTTCTATAATATTTTGAAAATTTTAACAGGAGAGAAAAATTAAGATAAATTGTTAACTTTTCCACAATTGCCAAATTATTTTTAGCCGAGTTTGGTTGTTTTCATATTATGTAAAATATACAAAAGAGAATAAATGACCAACTAAAATAATTTTTTCAGGAAATATAAAAGGATTAATTTTTAATAAATTTGCAGAAAATTATATGTAGTATGGGCTTTCTTTGTTATTGATATTCGATGTTCACATCAGTGATATTGTTGGAAATGGCTCGACAAAAACGAATGGTGCAGAATGGGTTCTGATCCCCTATATCTCAAAAACGTTTAGTCAGATCCCCTTTAAAATTTTATTATATGTTAATCTCATCATGCTCAATCGATTGTGATAAGAAGGATGTCGAGTTCAATTGTGAAAAATTTTTGAGTAAGCGTTTCACTAACCGTGTTAACCACCTATATTGCACCATGAGTTAGTTCCCTTCGAGCAATCTCCTACGAAACCACTTATCTGAATATCTAATGAACGAAATTATTAATCTGAAGATCTAATTACGAAAGTTATTAAGGGTGTCACGTATCGTTTTGTTAGACTGTACAACACCATGAACCATATTTGAAATAGAGTAAGAAAGAAGTTTCATTATCTGTATTAAAATATTTTAATAGAAAATTTAAAACACTAAAAACCTTTATTGAAGCATTTTTGTTTTAATATTGATTTGAATATATTTATTTTCCTGAAACACTTATTTGCTCTACATTTTGCTCTACTAGTGCCAACGGCCGTACCATGCTGAATATACCGGTTCTCGTTAGATCACCGAAGTTAAGCATCATTGGGCGCGGTCAGTACTTGGGTGGGTGACCACCTGGGAACACTGCGTGCCGTTGGCCAATTTGGGACCTGAATGGCCGAGTGTCTAGCGCTCTGGCGCTCGGTGCCACAGGTTTCGGGTTCGAATCCCGGCGGTGCCATGGATGTTTGTAGTGGTTCGGAATCCACTTTAAGCCGTAGGTCCCGGTCTTCTATGACTGTAAGAGCGTCACTGAGCAAAAGTCAAGCTTCTACCTACGGGTGCTCCAGCACAACAGAAGCTGCTTCCTTCCCCTTCAATCATGAGTCCATATGGGCTGGTGGGCTTGGCCAGTCAAGTGGGATAAGAAACAAACAACAAACAACATTTAAATAAGCTAGCTCTTTTAAAAAAAATATGTATCATTTGACTTTAATCTAATAAAAGTTAATTTTTGTATTAATACAGATATATATAAAAAAAGTTGATTGAAATTTTATAAGAGATTAATACATTCACAGTTAATATTTCTGAATCCCTTTGTTTAAAATTTATTGATTCATATTTTTATATTGATATGATGCTATATTACAATTATTTCCCAATGAAAGTTTTTCCAACAAAATTAAAATAAATATATATATTATAATATTTACTAATTACTTCTTCTAATATTTACTCCTTTTTCGTTCCGTAACTCACTTAGAATTAAATAAATGTACCCCATGATTTCGAGATACATATTTAAAGAAGGAACTAACAAAACTAAATATGTGAGTGAAAATTTAATGTAACCTCTATACACTACTTACTTTTTAAACATTTTTGTTCTATATTTTTTTTAAATAAATTATATTTACTTAAGTATCAATATTATTAGTTAAATATAGCTAAATATTTTATGTTTAATAAAATCTGGCAATTTTTTGTTCAATTTAAAACTTGTTTCAAAAATATATACTCTTTTCTTTTTATATTTATTTAATTTGAAGTGGGCAAATTGATATGTTCCAAATGAAATGAAACCCCAAAGAAGAAATTGTGAATTATAAGGAATTTCTTATCTTGGGAAATATCTAAAAATAAAGCTATAATATACAACAATTTACTTTATACTACCGTCAATTTTCAAAAGAATTTTATATAGAGTTTTCTATATAGAGTGTAAAAGAATTTTCAAGAAATGCTAGAAATCTGGCTGGATAATTTAATGAATGTTTTAATGTCTTGGATGTCTTAGATGATGTCTTAGATGTCTTGGATGATTGTATGTTTTAATGTCTGGATGTTTTAATATCCTTTATATATTTTCTCGGGAACATAAGTGCATGCTTTTTCAAAACAGTCATCAAGTTTTTGTGTGGATCATTCGGTTTTTGTGGAAGTAAATGAAGAGTAAAACGTCCTCAAATGACTTCTTTTATATGACTTTCAAGCAATAAAACATTTCACATCATATTCAGTGACGTAAATTTATCTTATATTATTTAATAAAAGATTTCACAAAAGTTTATTTTATGTGTAAGTAAACATAAATACGTTAAAGTTCTTCTTGAATGAAAATATAAATAAAAAAAATCTTATAATTTATTTTCATAATTAAAAATAGTCAGCTAATATAAGAATCTTAAAACGAATGATTTGCCTCCCGAATTGTTAGCTTTTGCATAAATATTTTAAAAGCAAACTCAAAATTAAGAATTTAAGACTTCTACAAATAGTGTTACGGGAATGTTTTGTGTCATAAAAGAGTATAAAGAAGTTTCAACACGCGTGTCTATTTTAAGAAAGTTATTAATTATAATTGCGCTATAAATTGTAAATGACGGAAAATCCCTAATTTAAGAAATTGATTAACTAATATTTGTGAAATACTAATAAAAGTATAAAAGTATTTTAGTTTTTATAATAAGGTATAATTAATTATTTAATTTTTATTAGCATCTTAATTTGTGTAATTATACTAATGTGATAATAATACAAAAAAAAATAATTTAATTAGTATATTACAAATTTAGTTCATCCATTTCTTAAATTAAATTTTATATTTCTTTCATTCTAATTATCTTTAATTTTATTCTGTGTATTTGAATATGTTTTTTTTAAATTTAATTTTATATTGAATGTAGCTATAATCATGTCTGATATAGATATAATCAAATTTGATTAAATATTTTTATCAAATAAAAAACGATATTATTATTATATTGCAATTATTTTTTCTTACCTACTTCCTATAATGCTTTTAAAAGTATTCCAGGATTCGCATTCATGTAAATTATTTATATAGAATTTAGATCATTTCGTTTTTTATATTACTTTTGCCAAATAAAAATCATTTTTATTTCGTAATTGAATTGCAGCTATAAATTTTTATTTCTGAATACTATATGAATATGAAGTTCTACTAAATATTATTAATTACTTAACATTATATTTTAAGATTTAATTATTATAATAAAATTGTATAAAAATTAATATTTTTAAAATTTGTATGTATACATCAGATGTATGTACATATCTGTATACATCAGATAAAACTCAAGAGGGATATATTTGATTTAAAAAGAAAAATTAAATATACTTTTCAAAAGCACAAATATTTTGCTCTACTTAGAAATTTTCTGTAAATGCATAGTTTACACAATATTATAAATATCAGTTTCATTTGTATAAAAGCAAAAAATATTAAACTATGAGGTAATTTTTAAAATAATACATATGTATCTTTATGTGTAATTCTTTCAAAAATCAAGATGTATATGTCATGAATTTACGTGAAACATATACGTACTGTATTATAACATAATTACATATCTCTACTAATAAATTAATTACTAAATTTTATTTTCATATTTTACGAAGGAATTTTAAAAATATATTGTTTGAGACACTAATAAAATTAAAACGTAACCGAATGTTTTTTTAGAACCATAAATAAGAAATGAATCTAATTAAGATGTCATCTAATAACCGTACAATTGAATAATCAATTAAATAATCACTCGTTCATTTTTTGTTTATACAGTGGAATATAAATTTTTTTGTTTAAAGTTTTTTTCTTATGTTTTCTAAGTAATGCCTTATTCTTAATGAAATAATCACTCGTTTATTTTTTCTTATTGCAGTGGAATATAAATTTTTTTGTTTACAGATTTTTCTGTTTTCTAAATAAAAAGGTATTATTATTAATTTACACAGTAATGGGATTTTCATTACTTTCTTATTAGATCACTTAATTTAAAAAAAAAATGAAAGTGATCATTTACATTATTCAATAGCTTTTTGCTTGAGGAAGGACATGTGTTTACTAAGTGTGTTATAACTTTCTTCTTTACGGGAATGGTAAATTAATTTTAAGGCTCAAATTATTATATATATATTTATTGAAGGTTAGCGTTAAAACAAATTTGAATAATTTTCTACAACGGGAAAGGAATTACTGCAAGCGCCTATGACATTATCAGCATAATAGTATTAAAAACTGCTTTATTTTAAACATATACATATTATGTAATATATATATATATATATATATATAAATAATTGTTGAAGGCATGATCACTTTTTGAAAATTAAGTGATCTAATATCATTGTAAATATTAATTATATATATTATATATTCAGAAATACTTAGGGATAAATCTGAAAATGCGTAAAATCTCTGTATTTTATTATTTTTTTTTTTTTTTTTTCATTTGATTATTTAAATGAAGCACTTTTAAATATATATTGCTCTTATGAAATATTAACAAATGCATTAAATATTTATACATTATTTTCGATTGTTGAA
Source organism: Caerostris darwini (assembly GCA_021605075.1). Classification (NCBI taxonomy): domain Eukaryota; kingdom Metazoa; phylum Arthropoda; class Arachnida; order Araneae; family Araneidae; genus Caerostris; species Caerostris darwini. The sequence goes on from BPLQ01013477.1 coordinate 130,379, forward strand.
GTAATTATTTTGGAAAATAAACCCTATTCAAACAGCTTTGTACGATAATATTTAGCGTGAATTGATAATTATATTTCAATATACCAAATTACATTTGTACTATTATATTTTAAATTTTCTGTAAGTAATTTTATTTTTTTTTTAATTTGTTAATCTCATAATAATCAAGGGAATAATTAAAAGAATATAGAAAACGTCTAATTTTTTATAATAATCCTAATCAAATAACTTCGTAAGGTAATATTTGATATGAATTACAATAGAATATACCGAATTATATTTTGTATTATTATATTTATTAAATTTTTCTGTAAACATTCAGCATATTTTAGTACAAGTAATTAATATTTGTATTTATTAAGTGCATAATAATCAAAAGAATAAATTGAAGGAATTTACATATGTCTCAAATTAATTATTTCTCAGCTTTCTAGAATGTTTTGTACCATATTAATGAATAAAAATATCAAAATATGGATGTATTTTTAAAAACTTTCCATAAAATCAATTTTTACAATGTTATGTTGCGTTAAGAAATTAATTAAAACCTGTTTTATTGTTTATGCAATTTTAGTAATTAGTGTTATGAATTTATGAAATAATAGGGAATCATTTTCAATATTCTTAAACTCCATTCAAAATTAACTATAGTAAATCACGTTAGATATAATTTTAGCGATTAAAATGTTATCTTTTAATAAAAAAAACTCAAATTCCTAGTTATTTTTATAAATGTACTTCCTAATGGCCGAAACACAAATAGAGCGTAACACAAAACCTACCAGTTACTTAATTATAATTAATTTACGTGAATATCTCATGAATATTTAAGAAACAATAATGTCAGCGTGGCGTTGGTAATAGATAAAGCTGCAGGGTATACCTTCACTAATGGTGGCTTGATGTTCTCTCTAGAACTTCACATTAAGCTATCGATTGCATTTCCTTCGCGTGAAACTTCGGAAGATATTGGAAAGCTATTCTGCTGAGCATGTCGAGTTAAAAAAACAACTGTGCACAAGAAAATGCACAGCTGGAAATTTATCTCTATCACCACTTGCAATATTTCCATGGCAGTATTCCAATAGCACACTTACAAGTCATCATAATTTTATTATCTGTTTTCCCCAATCGATATTTGAGGGAAAATGGACAAAGCTCATGCAAAATGGAAAAGTTTTGAAACGCATATGAGTAATGTAAATAGTTGAGAACATGGATTACAATAACATAATTCTAGTTATCTATAAAATAAGTAAAGTTTACTAATATAAGCAATACACGGAATGAATTTTTACGAATATTCGCTTTTGAGCCTAATTTATATCATTATATGTAACCATTGTTTTCAGTATATTTTATATTAATTTGTAAACAAATGGATTATTTTTGAAGCCTTTCTTATTTATTTAGTCTTTATTTACTCCTATAATGTTGTTGTTTTCGATTATAAAGAATAGAGTAAAGTATAGACGAGAAGTTTAACTATTTGAAATCTTATTTTTGCGAAAATGCCTTGAACGCAATTGAAGGAGATTCAATGTCTGATAAAAATTATTACTCGGTTATAGAAATATTTCTGTCGTCGTGATAAAATAATACACACTCATATGAGCCAACTTTTAAATCTTAATCATCTTCACAATTCTCATGACTTAGTTTAAAGTCGGGCATTTATATGATACTTTAGAAATTCAAATTCGTTTCCTTCAATGTGAAACTGGAATCTTATGGTTCTGTTAATTTCTGTATTAGTGAAAATCATCCCACCCGATATTACTCTAGAATTTAATCGGATAAATACTGACTCTCCTGATGAAAACATTGTAAAATTTGTTATTATCGTTCAAATAAGAACTGGAATGCCGAGAAAGAAATAATTTAGTTTCAGTTTCGCATTCCAGCTGACAGTATAATTGGCTCCATCCGCCTAAGCAGCACAAGGGCGTAAAACCACTTTCTACTGTTCATGGCTTATTGGCATCCAGCCACGCAAAGGAAGAAAACATAACGGATTTATGTGTTTTGCAACGTATCATCACATAAATTGTATTTCTGTAGAGCTGCAACCGCAAAAAAAGAGAAGTATTGCGTAAAAATAGGACTTTGGAGAAGCACCTTAGTAGATTGTGTTTAGAAAAAGAAACCTTTCAGTGAATCTGGGGGTTGGCAAAATAGAGCAATTTGCTTTAAGGCATATAAAAATAAATCGAATATTGAATCAACGAAAGATAAATTTTGAAAAAAAAAGGAAGCGATTGAAGAACCACAGGCTTTATCCGCTTTTTCGGGAAGAAAATTTCAAAGTCTTTTATTCTATAGTAAATCCGCGGCGTAAAAATTCAAAATAACACAAAAGTTATATCGACTAGGTGGTTTATACACTCATGTCCATAAATTAAGGATAATGAAGTTCAGACAAAGAAAGAGACAGAACCAAAACAAATTTGACTTATTTGTAAAGTCTATGTATTAAACAAAAGGTAAAGAGCAAAAAAGTTGCTACATGTTTGACATAATTAATAAAAATTGCGATTTTTACTCCCTGGAGCAAATTTCAAAAAAGAACCTATTTACAAAAAACAGTATAACATGGTTAGAATGATGATTAATATAGAGTATGTCTCCCGGACGATGCAATACAGGCCTTACAACGCCTAGGCATGCCGAGTATCAAATTATTAATCTGATCTTGGGGACTATTACACCACTCATCAAGCAATGCCCTCCGAAGTTCCGGTTGACAGGTGGGAGAGGGTTGACGGGCTGCAATTCGTCGGCCAAACATATCCCACACATGCTCTATTGGATTCAAGTCCGGTGAGTATGCTGGCCAACCCATACAGGTGATATCCTCCAATTGAAGGCATTCGTCTACAATGTTTGCACGGTGAGGACGGCCGTTGTCATCCATAAACAGAAATTCAGCACCCATGGCGCCCCCCGAAACAAACTTACATGTTGTTCCAGAATGGCATCCCGATAGATGTGGCCTGTCATCGTTACACTCTGAACATGCAGGTCAGTTCTGGAACCAAGAATGATTCCTCCCCAAACGAGCCATCCTGCACCACCGTAACGGTGTCGTTCAATGGTGTTCTCTTGGTGGTAACGGGTACCTGGAGCTCTCCATATGAAAGTCCGGCGAGAATCAGACTGCAAACTAAACCTGGACTCTTTGGAAAACATCACACCAGACCACTGTTGCGGTGCCCACAATGCATACTCTCTACTCCAGGTTAATCACAGGCGACAGTGAGTTGTGGTAAGTGGAAAACATCTGACAGGCCTACGCGCATATAGACCAATGTGCCCTAAGCGTCTGTACACGGTCTGCCTTGAAACTGTTGTACCGGTAGCTGAAGAGAGCTGACGAGACAGGTGTGATGCTGTGCTCCGTCTGTTTCTTTTGGCAGTAACTGCTAAATACCGTTCCTCATTCAGCGTTGTAACTGGGGGCGACCTGTGCTGTAACATCTACTCACATTACTATCATCTTGGAATCGTCGCCAAAGTCTGGATATGACACTCTGGGCGATTCCAAGTTCCTCGGATACTTCCAGCTGGGTACGTCCACATTCCAGTCGTCTGATAATTCTACCACGTAAAATATTATCCAAATGCTTTCTTTGTGCCGTAACTATGCGGTTATTGCACTGAAAGGCTTTTAAAGCGCTTGTGAACAATTTTACTTCTTTGCCACCGTTCCTTATATACCCCTCTCTTACACTCTCGTCATTGTGACGTACTATCCGCGCCATCTGGTGGTTTCTTGTAATTTGCATATGCTGCTTCAAGATGTGTGTGATAATTCTACAGGTGAAATTTTTATTTTAGAGTTCAATTTTGTATGATTCTGAATTATCCTTAATTTATGGACATGAGTGTAGATGATGGCAGCATGTGTTCATATGTAGCCCAGGAGTCTTTACATAAATGTAACTTCCTGTTATTAGAAAAGAGAATATCTCAGTTTTCGCTTTTGGAAATAAGATACCCATCGAAAAAACTTTTGAAGTGTTTAAAATAAAAAAAAATCTGGTTATGACAGATTACTTTGTAGTAATAGAAGCTCTTGTAACTGAACAAATTTTAGGTTCAGATATATCGCCTTCTAATTTAAGAAGGTAGGAAGGAACTAAGTAAAAAAAGCAAGTTGTGAAAAGTTTTCTTAAAGTTTTCAACTTGCTGACTCACATGATTCTAAAAAAAAAATAGTTTTTTTGATCGGAGCAGATTATTATTACAACGTTGTAGTGGGAAGAATAAAACGTTTAACCACGTAATTAGTGCCTTCCGAAACAAGTTTCGGATGCTGTCTAATAGAGACAAACAATGATATTGGTTATGTCTCTATGTCATTAAAGATTATAGTAGAAGAAAATTTGATATTGATCTAATAGAAATCTTCTGGGACCTTGAAATCTTAGGTGTTACTGATGATGGATTATCTGACCCTTCTAAAGACACTGTGTTACAGAATATTGAGTCAGAAACCATCCATGAAAATTCAATTTATAAAGTTAGATTACAGTGGAAATCAGATAAAAAAAATGTCTTTTAAACGATAACAAATGGTGCACGGAACAGCGATTTTTGAGACTTCAAAATGGTTTCGAAGAAATTCAATATCGTATCAGGTTGTTTTGCAAGATTATTTGCAACAAAATATCATCGAATTAGTCGCAAACAATTGCGTTACAGGTGAAATAACATTTTATTTTTCGCACATGGAATTTCATTCGCAACGATCCATCTTCAAGTAAATTTTGTGTAGTATTCGATTCCTCCTTGCATAATTTAAACGAACATACTTGAATGACTACCAGATGTTTACATCGGGCCCAATTTGTATCCAGATATTTTTGATCTTCTATTGAGATTTAGGCTTCCCCATGTGGCCTCTCCTGTCGATATAAAACAGGAATTTTTGCAGAAAGAGGTAGTTGAAAGAGACAAAGACTTATCATGATTTCTGCTTATTGACTATCCAGCCGATGAATCTAAACTAACTCAAATTTATAGATTCACTCGGGCGTTATTTGAAGTGAAGAGTAGTCCTTTTATGGTTACTGCAACCCTCAAACATCGCTGGAAAAATATGAAAATCTCTATCCTGAAACAAGGAAATTCCTAGATAATTTCATTTATGCTGACGATAAAGTATGATTGCATCAAAATGCTAAATGCTCATATAATACTTCTTTAGAAATCATGCACATCTTCATAGAAATAGGTACGACACTGCACAACTGGCAAACCAGTAGTAAATAATTCCCAGAACTTTGGATCAAACAAGATATTGCTTGAAGTTTCTGGATCAGTTTGAAATCTGAAAGTTTGGAAGTTTTAGATAAGCAAATCTTCCTTTCTAGGTATTAGAGATTTCATGAGATAAAAAAGAAGGCTCGCTGTATTTTTGCGTCTAAAATGTGTTGACATTTCTTTCTGGCCGATGTAAATCGTAACGGTTTCTCCTGCAAGCTATTGGACGAATATTTGATCCGACACCAGTTCCTTCTACCGTGCAGTACAGACGTGGTTTTTTCGCTCCTCATTCTCTCCATTCGCATCATGATTTTTTGCCTCATTGTTCTGGATTTTGAAATTTTTCATCCTAAAATTTAAGATGATCAGGATAAATCGTCCTTCACAAGATATATTTTATTTTCATTAGTGGCACTTTATATTATGCATTATTTTGTGTCTGATTTTATACCGTTGGAACTTCTATATTTTTTTATTTAATTTTGGGTTTTGCAATTTTGAGTGTACTTTTTCAATTCTAGTTTTATCATTTATTTGTATTGCCTTAAAGGTTTCCAGTCTCCTTCTTTTTTTTTCTAATTTATTCATTTAAACCCGGAAGAAAAATACGTCGAAAAAATTTGCATTCAATAGATAAATCAGAATTATTCAAAAACAAGATTGTGCATCAATAAGCCTCATCTAAAATTACCCAAATTAATTATTTATAAATTTCCTAAACAAGTCATGGATTTTGAACTCCAGGAAACTTTTGAATTGCGAACAGAGTACAACAAACTATCTTTCAAAATTTCATTCAAATTCAAAGGAATAAAACAAAATTGTAACCGTCGTACTGCAGAAGCTTCCCCTGCGGCTTTCAAAAGGCAAAATAGTTCTTAACTGGCAGATATACATCATAAGAGAATTTTATAACATTCGAAGATGTTACAACTGGCAGAATTTCGGACATACATAACATCAGTTCCGAAACCAAAGCCCATACTGTACTCTTTGCTCTCCTAAGCATTTCTCTCATAAATGCAAATCAAATTAGCTTTCCTGCATAAATTTTCACGATTCTAATTTCTAATTTTAAAAAAAGAACAAACTTCGATGCCAAGTCTTCAGCAGGCTATACAAATTGTATTTCCTTCAAAAAAGAAATCGAGGCATACAAAAGGTTAATAATCAATAAAAGATGTGTAGTGTTTATTTTATTTATTTTTATTTATTTCTTATTTCTTAAGACATACATCCATTTAAAAATATCTGAATAAAGCTGAAAATTTAGAAATTTTAATGTTGTTAGATCTTGAAGCTTGTAATACAAATGAACCATTTACAAATTTTCCTCAATGGTTGCTGGTAGAATTTAATTACATTAAGTTGAACATTGTCTTAACACAATCAATGAGAGAAAAGCTAAAGTAGTTACAATTTTATTAAAATAACTTGTTCAAAAATTTAATAGGGATTTAATTATCGTCCAAAAACTTATGTCAAAAATAACAGAATTGAAGGAATATCCAGAACTTGGAAAAGTTGTTTATCATAAAATGGAAAAGCAGGCATTGTCGCTATCCCAAACATTCAATTGTTTACTGGATACAGGAAGCAGTGTATAGCAATAAAAATTTCTGATAAAAACAACCTCTTACTCTAATTTCAGGATACTGTTCACCTTACGATAATCTCCAAACGACTTTAAAAGAAATTAACAATTTCACTTCTTCGATCGAACATGAGAAAATATTTATTGGAGCAGACCTAAATGCACACAGCACTAGTTGTAATTGTTGTGTGAAGAGGCTTAAATATTTGATGACACGCAACTATCAACACTTAATGAAGGAATATTGTCCAATGCACATTCACGTACAAATTGCTAGTCGCTATTGCTAGGCCTATTCGTTATGAGTGTGTTGAATATTGAAATATATGTTATAGCAAGCAAACCATCAAAAATTAAAAGCAATTAAAAATATTTATAGAGAAGTATACACAACCAAATCGGATTAGAAATCTAGAGCTGGCACAATAACCCTTAACAAATAGAGGATACAATATTTACTACACTTCATATTTTAACATAGCAGGACTTAAGGACACAGTATATCAACAGAAAAATGAAAGGAGAAAGGAAAAATCTATATATATTTGCACAATAAAGTATTCGCTACGCATATGAGCTGCATAGAAAAGCAAATAAATTGCATAACAAAACCATCATAATATTCGCGGCACGAAAACACGGAAGTACTTCGCATTCAGACTCCTTAAAAAAAAGGAAGAAATTATTCAATATACAAAAGTGCGTGGCTTATCTTTAATGCAGCAATGATAGTTAAAATCATTTGATAAACACAAACAACAATAGGGTAAACGGCTGTATGTATGTATGTATGTATATATATATATATCCGTTCAGTAAATATAATAAAATCTTGTATAATGCAGATTCTAAAAATCAATTAAGTGTGAGGAAATAGTGAAAAATATTTTCTTCCACCATTTTAAGATCTACTCTTAAAAATTTTGTTAAGGTTGAAAGGAAATTTTAACGATTGTTTTAGGAAAAGTAAACAATGTCCAACAATTTTATATTCTTTGATTATCTTAAGCTTATGTTAAGAAACCAGACAGATAGAATTCATGACTATTATTACGAAGAATATTTCATTTTTGCATAAAGGAAAAAATATATTCAATAGAGTTTTTTTAATAATTCAATTATTGGTATATTACATAATTTTTAAATTTGCTTAAACTGCTGTTGCTGACTAAATTTGCTTTTTGACTTACTTTGATTACAGATTCATAAAATGTCAAATTTTTATTCATTTATTCTATAATTAAAATGAATCCAATAAATATATTAAATATAAATTATATATAAAAAAAGAAATTGAATTTTCTTAAAATTTTAGAAATTTAAGATAGATCGTTTTTTAATGCAATTCAAAATTATTTTTGAAAAGTTGAAATAAATTTTTGTACATTTGTAATAAAGTAATATTTGTTTTCTTTAAAAAATATATTGCAATATATTTTACATCTTTAAATAATATAAAATAACTGCACTTTATTTAAAAGTGTGAAAATCTAAAAATTATTATTATTATTCATTATAAACTAATTACCTTATTATTTTTTGCAAAAATGTATTTCATATTTTCCCAAGATATAATAGTGTAGTTACTTAAGTTTTAATAAATAATATGTGCAGCCAATTAAAATTAAGTACATATACACATTATTTATATAATATTTCATTAAATATTAACGTTATTCAAGATATATTTTCCGATAACAGCAATTTACTTAAATCTAAATGCTTTGCATGAATAAATTAAATAAATACATATTTCATTAAATGTTTTCTAGAATACCATGTATCTCATTTAAGTTTAATAGAATTTTAAATTAAATAAACTATTAAAAAGATATTTTTAAATATAAGATAATATTTATGTATAAATATCTGTCTGTTGAAATATTATAATTGTATTTATAATTTTCTTCTACACTCATGTCCATAAATTAAGGATAATGAAGTTCAGGCAAAGAAAGAGAGAGAAGCAAAACAAATTTGACTTATTTGTCAAGTCTATTTATTAAACAAAAGGTAAAGAGCAAAAAAGATGCTATAGGTTTGACATAATTAATAAAAATTGCGATTTTTACTCCCTGGAGCAAATTTCAAAAAAGAACCTATTTACAAAAAACAGTATAACATGGTTAGTATGATGGTTAATAGGGAGTATGTCTCCCGGACGATGCAATACAGGCCTTACAACGCCTAGGCATGCAGAGTATCAAATTATCAATCTGATCTTGGGGAATATTACACCACTCATCAAGCAATGCCCTCCGAAGTTCCGGTTGACAGGTGGGAGGGGGTTGACGGGCTGCAATTCGTCGGCCAAGCATATCCCACACATGCTCTATTGGATTCAAGTCCGGTGAGTATGCTGGCCAATCCATACGGGTGATATCCTCCAATTGAAGGCATTCGTCTACAATGTTTGCACGGTGAGGACGGGCGTTGTCATCCATAAACAGAAATTCACCACCCATGGCGCCCCGAAACAAACTTACATGTTGTTCCAGAATGACATCCCGATAGATGTGGCCTGTCATCGTTACACTCTGAACATGCAGGTCAGTTCTGGAACCAAGAATAATTCCTCCCCAAACGAGCCATCCTGCACCACCGTAACGGTGTCGTTCAATGGTGTTCTCTTGGTGGTAACGGGTACCTGGCGCTCTCCATATGAAAGTCCGGCGTGAATCAGACTGCAAACTAAACCTGGACTCGTCGGAAAACATCACACCAGACCACTGTTGCGGTGTCCACAATGCATGCTCTCTACTCCAGGTTAATCGCAGGCGACAGTGAGTTGCGGTAAGTGGAACACATCTACATATGACAGGCCTACGAGCATATAGACCAATGTGCCCTAAGCGTCTGTACACGGTCTGCCTTGAAACTGTCGTACCGGTAGCTGAAGAGAGCTGACGAGACAGGTCTGATGCTGTGCTCCGTCTGTTTCTTTTGGCAGTAACTGCTAAATACCTTCGGCGGTGTAACTCGGGGGCGGCATGTGCTGTAACATCTACTCATATTACCATCATCTTGGAATCGTTGCCAAAGCCTGTAGATGACACTCTGGGCGATTCCAAGTTCCTCGGATGCTTCCAGCTGGTTACGTCCACATTTCAGTCGTCCGATAATTCTACCAGGTAAAAAATCATCCAAATGCTTCCTTTGCGTCATAACTATGCGGTTATTGCTCTGAAAGGCTTTTAAAGCGCTTGTGAACAATTTTACTTTTTTGACACTATTCCTTATATACCCCTCTTACCCTCACATCATTGTAACGTAATATCCGCGCCTTCGGATGGTTTCCTGTAATTTGCATATTCTTCTTCAAGATGTGTGTGATAATTCTACAGGTGAAATTTTTATTTTAGAGTTCAATTTCTGTGTGATTCTGAATTATCCTTAATTTATGGACATGAGTGTAATATATGTATGAAAGTATGTTTTTCTTAGAAACATTACAATGTATATCATATTTTCATTTTTCAACAAAGTTCAGATCAACAAAATATTTTATTCATTTGAAATTTCTTAATATTCTATTTTCTATGTCAATATTTATTATTTTAATCAGAAATTTTTACGCCACTGAAGTATTTTTAATCTCAAAGTAATATTTATTTAGACGGCAAAAGCGTTATTTTAAATAAGTATTCAGTTTTGATTTATTTTTTCCTTGGCTATGAATACTCTACAAGCAGAGATTTTGTAATTAACGTGCATCACGATTATTTTGGGAAAGTAATAATTGCCTTGAAAACTTTTCTTTACCTATTTGTGAAAGTGATATATTCAGAAACAGTATATTAAAATAATATTTACTCTAATTTACATAGCAAAAAGAAAGCAAAAAATATTGTCCATATAAGTAAAATGAAATGAGCTACATTGAGATTGAAATGAATTTTTGGTTCAAATGAAAGTTTTTCACAAATGAAAAATGAGAATAATTTGTAAAAATAATTAGAACTCAAGTTTAAAATATACTTTTAAAATATCCTTTCGGTTAAAAATAATAAAATTAAATGTTGCTATGTCTATGTAAATAACTATTTTATATGTAGAATATTAAAGTTTACTTGATAATTTGTTTGTTTTTTAGATAAAAGTTTAGGAATTATGAAGTTTAAAAAAAATTATAATTCACAATTAATTAGTTAAAAATGGAGTGGAGAATTATAATGAAGTTAATTTTTTCGTTTTTAATTATTTTTTTTTAAATCAGAATTTAACTCCTTTCTTCACCTTCTTAACATTATTCTTTTGACTATCACTTAAAATTTAATATAAAAACAAACATTTGTAGAGAGAAGGTATTTTCTTTGTCAATTTTTGTAGATTAGTTTTTATTACACATTAAATGTATTAAAAATATTACATTTTTCATTCATTTACTTCAATAATTAAAATTACTGGATAAAAAAAATTAAATAAAAAATTAAAATTAAAAAATGACTTTAGTTAAGTTCTCACAAATTTACGATGTTCAGAATATGTGTAAATAGTAGGACACCTACGCAATTTGAATAAATATCAATTCAATTCAGATATGTATTTTTCAATTTCATTTGCGCCATAGATAAATACTTAAAAACGAAAAACGAAAGATAAGATGCTATAATTACTTCATTAAAATTGAAATGTTTAAATGCTATCGCTTATTGTAACCGTCTTCTGTAAAAATTCATTATCACTATCTACAAAAATCTATGCTTGGTCTTGAATTGCAGTCTTGTTGAAAGGAATCACCAATTCCACCTGCATAAGAACAAACAATTTAATCAAGAATGTCCGTATGTAATTCAGCAGCAATGATGTTTTTGGAAGGATATATTGGTCAGTGTAATCCAAAGAATTTATACACTATACAAGTATGTCTCTTTTATGGATATGATTGGGATAATAGCGGATTCTAGGATCCCACTAAATTAATAAACTTCATGAGTTAATATGAAACAAAATTTTAATCTTAACATGTGTATTCAATTGACAACAAAACTTTCTTCCCGAGTTTCTGGTATGTGGGCAAGACATGATGTTAGACGTCTCACATACAACTCTGTTTCGTGAAGTAAAGTTGATGTGGGTACCAGCCTTTGAAGTTATTACAGGAGAATCTTGAAGTGAAGCTATATAGCAATTTTGTGCTTCTATGTACTTACCTAGAGATAATTTTCATCTGCAGCATTTATATCTCCAAATTTTTGTAACTTCATTAGACTGATTCGGTTCTTATAAATGTGTACACACTGATTGATGTATAATTTAAAAATGACAGTGTATAGTTTTAAAAAAATTCACATTCATCCAACTTTCTACATAGGCTCTACTTTGTACTTCAGTTTTTCCATTCATCCTATTCTTCAGACGTATGATAAATCCAAACTAGGTCTGTCTCGAAGTTTCTCTATGATGTTTCTACCGGTATCTTTTCTAATGTGTCCAAAATGTAAGACAACAAAAAAAAAAATTCTTAAAGATCCCAGGTCTTACGAAATTTCAATGTTTTTTTCTTTTTTTAGTTTGCTGGCACTGTCCTTGGCATATGTGTGGAATTTCATGTCAAAATATTTATTAGTGTTTGAGTTACGCTTGGCTTTGTGAGACGCTAATACATTTTTTTGTCCTAATGCAGCTGCCAAACACTTAGACAATTGTCTTGGATGCTTTAAGGCAGGAGCTGCACCGACGTTACTTAGCACCACCCAGGAGGTGCGTGTAGCTTGAAGATAATCTACGGACGCGGATAACAATACCTTCGCAACGCTCTACGATCATGTTAGACCGGGAGACGCTAAAACTGATTCCGGCGATTTTTGAAATGTCTGAATTATTTGAGCAAATAACTTGAATTCAACTATGTTTGAGGAAACGTATAGAATGTTGCAGAAGGCATTCGGTGAGCATTCCTGTATCGGAAAGAAAAGGTTTGCAAGTGGTATAAACAGTTCAAAGAAGGCAGAGAACGCGTTGAAGACGAAGAGCCCTCTGTTCGACCATCAACCTCAACCTATGAAGTTTACGTTCAAAAAATTAAAATTTGGAGCTTGCAAACCATCGATTTACAATTAGGGACAATGCTGATGATGTTGGAATTTCAAAAGTATTGGTCAGTTCCATTTTGCGCCTGAAACGCGTCAAATTTTGATTGGTACCGCAAACACTGAATGCACCAGCTCACATTGCATTGATTCTTCGTGACTTTTTCGCCAAAAATGAAATCCATATCGTTCCACAACCATCGTATTCACATCATGCCACTTCTGGCAATTTCCTAAACTCAAAAGATCACTCCGAGGATACCGTTTTGAGTCGATTGAAGGGTTTCAAAGTGAATCGGCGCGCTTTGAAGGCCATCCCAGCTAATGAATTTTTAGCATGCATTTAGAATTGGAAAAAAAAGTTGGCATAAGTGCGTTGTGTGCAGAGGGGATTAGTTTGAAGGCGAAGAAATAAATTTAGAAACATAAATAAAGAGTTTTTGAAAAAATAATTGGTCTTACTTTTTGGGCACAGTAGTAGATGTTTCTAGTTATTTCACTTAATTCATATGTTATTAAAAAACAACGACTTCTCATATTTTTAAATAATATTCTGATACAGCTTTAATTTTTACGTATACTACATATTTTATGAAAATATATTTATTTTTTGCAATTTTTTCTTAGTTATTCAAACCAGTGATAATTAGATTTTAAGAATTTTGATGATATAATTTTATATATTTAAATAAGCAATAAATATTTAAATACAGTTTGGATATTTAAAAAAATATTAAATATTTAAATAAATTTTGGATATTTAAATAAATATTTAAAAAACATTTCTGCGCTATATCTTCTTTTAAAATACCGTTTTAGCCACATCACTTTTTTTAAGACAATTTAATTACGACTTAAATATTATTTTCTTTTTTTTCGTTTTCTTCAGAACTTTATATTTTATTCATACTTTTATATAATAATACTCTTAACATAAATAATATTACTTCATTTTGAATTCTGAACGTTTTATGAAACCATAGTTTGTTTAAAAATAAATAAATCTGCTAATTTCTTTTTTTTAAGCATTTTTAAATGTTTTTTCTTATTCCAAAACATTAAAATAGTGTATTATTAAAACTGACAATCAGTTATAAACCCAAATCAGTCTTTGGTAATACTACTTCATTTTTATATTGACTAGCTATCACACAAACACACGTGTGTGCGTGTATATGAACGTGTGTACATGAATGTATGTATGTGTGTATATGAGTGAATGAATGTGTGTATATGAATGTATGTATGTGTGTGTGTATATGAGTGAATGAATGTGTGTATATGAATGTATGCTTACAAAATACATAAATATTCCAGGAGAGACATTCTTTTCTGTTATCTGTGTGCCCAAATAATTGGTGCACCTCTATATTTAATTCAATTTCTCATTTGTAAATATTTATAGCCACACTCACGTCAATTGTCTTTTTTTAATGTTTCAACATGAGCAATATTCTCTGGAAGCACAATGTGACTGCTAAGATGAGGTCACACTACTTGAGATATTTCCATTTCCCCAATGAAATGTTGCTGTGATAAATATGCATCACAGAACCGTGCTTTTATTCCAGATGAATTTCAATAGATTTTATATACTCGCATCAAAACTATTTTGAGATTCATCTCTCCTGTAGGGCTTCCAACATACACTGTCATTAGGAAGATAATAGTTTCTTTACATATATCTGCCATGTATGGAATATTTTTACATTACTAGCAATAATATTTCAAGTTTATAGAGTAATCAATGGCTTAAAATATTGAAAAGTGAAACAGTTAATTTTTCCCCTTAAACTGAATCTCATATTTTCATATTTAACTCTCTGAGAAAATTATGTACACACCGACGAAAAAATAGCCCTTTATTTACCAGTAGCTGAGTTTATATATTGTACCTACCTCAACTGCTACATTGTGAGACTCGAGGCAAGCGATGTATAAATGGCTGTTAGCCTACCAGACAAACTGCATTTTTCATGAAGTCTTACATGCACAATATATGCTGATATTCTTCTTCTGATGCTTCTGGCAAGACGAAACCTCAGTTGTGTTGGAATGAGAGATTCTACTTTTTCTTGAGCAAATATTACCAACATGAGTCATCAATACTCGACTTATTACTTGACTAAATTATCTTGATGTTGAATTCGTGGTATGCTATAGTTTAAAAAATTTTAAATTATAAAGCTACTTTAAAGCTACTACATTACTTACAAAACTATTATTTACTTACAAATCTACTACTACATTTAAAGCTACTTTTACGACTAGCTACTTTTAAACTTTCTGTGCTCTTCCATCGGATTTCTTTTACAATTTTTTCGGTAAGTGGTACTTCGAAAAAAAATTTTTAAGTGTGTATTTCAAGTCTCTTAACCTCACTGTCACATAAAATTACTCTTATCTTCGAACATGCCTTTTGATACGATATTTCCAAAGGATGTAGTTAAATTGCATTATACTAGCTTGTATCTTTCAGTATTTCAATTTTATTCACTACCTATTACAGAATAATATATTTAAATTTCGTATCGATAAATTTCTTTTTCATGAGTTGTTGCTATATTATAGATCTTCCTTTTCAAGACATTTTATGTACATTATTAATAAGATTATGACATTTTGTATTGCTATATTTCACATATTTTTTAAGAAGAATATTTATAAACCTTCGTACTTACTTATTACATCATTTACTCTTGTACTTATTCCTCATAAGCATACGAAAACAAAATATTACAAAAAGTTTCAAATTACTAATAATTTTAGTAAAAGAAAAGTGACAGCCCCTTGGTGGGCCACGGCCGTCTACCCTGGCCATCAAGATTTCACCACCTGTCCCATCACCACGGCAGATTTCGAGACAGATGTTTTCTTTTTATGGGGTAGGTATAGATAGTTCTATACCGAAAAGTCATATTAGACCGAGAACTAGTGGATGCCACTAAAAAAGACCGGGGCACCGCTGGGACTTGAATCCGAAACCTGTTGCATCGAGAACCAGAGCGCTAGTCACTCAGGCCCGAAGGAAAATTATTTAGTTGCCTTTAATTATAAAACAGCCCCATATTAAATAAAAATTTGTTTTTATTCTTTCTGAAAAATTTTTTGTCTAAGTATTTTAATTCAACTGCTTTGTACATTTCGTTTTCGCTATCTTTGAAAACTTTTCTGAGAATGTCTCAGACTTTTTGAAGTAGTTACTCATTCTTTGCAGATTATAATAAATGATTTAAAAGCTGCATAAACACAGAGGAGTCTCAAAGAATAATGAACCAGGTCATCTTTCTCTTGTTTCTAATACTACATTAATAAAATTACGGACCATACAAAGAGATATAAAGGTGTAATCTTCAGAGGGACTACGTCTTCTTGAGTCAATATTACCAACATGAGTCATCAATACTCAACTTATTTCTTGACCGTTCTTAACTACATCATCTCGATGAACTTGCGGTTTGCTATTGTGAGATTGAGATTGAAATGAATTCTATCATCTCAATCATTCATTCTGTAAAAATATATTTCTAAGTATTTTAATTCAACTTCTTTGTACCTTTCTTTTTCGCTATCTATGAAAACATTTATGAGAAGGTCTCAGACTTTTTCAAGTAGTTACTAATTCTTTGCAGTTTATGATGTTAAAGGACTTAAACGCTGCATAATTATTGAGTTGAGTGAGTAAATAATAATGAATCAAATCCTTTTTTCTTGTTTCTAATACTACATTAATAAATTTATGGACTACACAAAGAGATAAAAATGTGTAATCTTCAGATTCTTAAGAATTTAAAAGAAGCTTCAATATTACGCTTTTCTTTAGCTTGAAGTTTCTATAAAACTTGTATAATAAATTTATATGTTTGTTTACGTTGTTAAAATGATGTTGTTAAACATAAAATTAACTAAGTAATTTGGAAAAGAATATCATTATAATTATTTCAGTACTAGCTATATAATTGTACTAATTTTGTGAATAATATTTTTTGTGCTTTTAAAAAATAAATATTTTTTTTGCATTTATAGATATTGCTAATCTTGTCAGCTCCGATGTCAAACTTTTTATATTTCCATTATTTCAGAATTGTAATATATTACAAAAAAACTAATTCATTTTTTAGAAAAAATATTAGACAGTTTAAATAAAAATGTTAAACAATTTGGGCTATTTCAACAATAATAAATAAGAAATAAATTTTTTATAGAAATTATCTCAATCAAAATTTTCGTTAGGACTAATTA
Source organism: Caerostris darwini (assembly GCA_021605075.1). Taxonomy (NCBI): domain Eukaryota; kingdom Metazoa; phylum Arthropoda; class Arachnida; order Araneae; family Araneidae; genus Caerostris; species Caerostris darwini. The sequence goes on from BPLQ01013477.1 coordinate 147,515, forward strand.
ACAACTCTCATTAGTTTACATCAGTAGATTTTGGAAAATAGTAGATACTTGCAAAAATTAAACTTATATTTCAGTAAACATATATCGTTAGCGAAAAAGGAAGATTATCGTAAATAAATATTTGATTTGTAGTTATTTTTTTTATTTCATGATTTAAATATTGTTTATGCATTTTAATAAAATAAAAAGTTAAATAAAATTTGAAGGAGAAATTCATATTAATTTTTAAAAAATAAGGAATCTTCTCCTTTTTCATTAGCTCAAGAGTCCCTTGGTGGGCCAAAGCCGGCAGATTTCGAAAGCTGATATGTTTTCTTTTTTAAGGGTAAGGTTGTCAGTCATACGCCCAACTCTCTACAGACATATTAGATCGGGACCTAAAGTATAATGGGAATTTTGAGCACTTACAGGCATCCATGGCACCACCGGGAATACGTGGACTACACATATAAATTTTTATAAGCAATATTTTCTTAATTTCTAATACTATACATTGCTGTTTTTAAGATTTCTGATATCTAGCTTTGCTATCGTATATTAAAGTAACTTAGTTTACAAACTTGAAAAAACAAATGTTTGAAAGAAAAAACGTATTCTGAAACAAAACTTTTGAAAATTAGTTTTATAATAATTCCGAGGTATTTTCTTATTAAATTAACTGTTGTAAGATGGGGATGAGTAAAATATTCAGTGTCTATCTTAAAAAAACTGCAGCCGTATTAAAAGTAGAAATTCCTTCAGGTATTATGGAAAAAAAAGTGCACTACTTTGTTATCATTTGTAGCAGGGAGCCAATTAGTCGGTTGGAAGATGCAAATCTTATTCTACGAACTCATAGTGGTAATTATGAGTTTATTTCAATAACAAGATTATTTCCATAATTCAATATTTATTTCATGGAAAAGAATGCTGAAGCAAATTCACTGTATGTATAGATGTGCGAAACATATAAATAATGCAAATTGTTTAACTCAGTTTGAGTATATTTTCTGGAAAGTGTTTTTTTATCTTCAGTTTTTGTTTGTAGTTTGTTTCAGCTTCGTAAACTGAAAATCTATCGTAGATTCATTTCTTATTGAATAATAAATATTTTTTTTATTTTTATTTTAAAAGGACTCCTACATTTAACGTGTTTAACACAATCATTGCTTATTCGGTAAATATTTTTTTTAATTTAAAAAAAATATATATACGCTGTGAATGTAATGTATAAGATGAATTACAAATGGCAATTTAATTATATAGGCGATATATTTACTTGTGAATAAATTTAATTAGTGTCTAATTTTAATAAGAATAATTGAAAAAATGGTTTTAAAGATCAAAAGAAATTTATTTATTAGATATTATAATAACAGCTTTATTCTAAGAAATATATTATTCATTGAATAGAGTAATTTTATGCAAATGATTTTTTGTCTTAAAATATTTCATGGTTAAAATAATTTGATTAGCAATTTCTTAACAAAAATATTGTTAGGAATAAAATAAAACCCTTTTCATAAATAATTATGTCATATATCAGTAAAAAGATTTAAGATTAAATAACACTCTGTAATTAAAATATTATTCACATGTACATTTTTATTATCTATCTAATTTTTAATTTAAATATATTTTACTAAACAAATATGTGTTACTTAATTACAATGAAGGACTATAATGCATTTGCATTATATAACATTGGATTTTAAATACCTAGTTTAGAAATAAGGATGATAATAACTGTAAAACGTATTTAAATTCATAACAATGTTTAATAGAAATAACAGATAAAACATGTAATATTAACTTGAAATACTCTTGATAAAATTTTCCTTAAAATCATTTTAAATCATTAAAATCTCATTTAATATTCCTTTTATAAATTTAATAACTCTATCATGCTGTTTTTTAATTATCATAATATGAAATAGATCAGAATCTTAACAATCATGTTGTATAAGATTGTTTATAATTATTTCGCAGTGCCTTTTGTCTATATTGGCAATATTTTATGGCCACTATGCATAAATGCAATAGCATTTTTAGCTGATTTATAATCACCTGTACATCGTAAGGCGTTGCACCCAAAAGGAAATATATTTATTAATAACTGGTTTACTTCTGAATTCTTTGAAAAGAAGAAAAACGTTCAATAGGAAGCTGAAAAATTCATGTCTGTGACACGATTTAAGTGGCTATCCGACATAAAATATTCATGTCCCATCATCTGAACTTTCCTGGTCCATCTTTCACCGACGTCAACCCAATGTAAACCCTATTGTATCCAATATGATGCTAAAGAGATTTTCTGAAAATTTTAAAATTTAGGTGATAAAAGATAAAGATTGAAAAAAGAAGTAAAATACCTTCCTGAAAACATCTCGTGTAATGTGTACCCCTATGTAATATGAGCTATGAGCAGAATAAATCTACCACAAAATTGAACTCATAAACAGCTAAGCACTTATCAAAGAAAGAGTGATATATCACCATAAATGCCCCTGTAAGTGATAATGAGTTTCGAAACCAAAATTTTCTCCTTTCAGTCAACCACGGTTTCACATCTAATGACGCTTTGACTAATTAAACCATGTTAAGCTAAATAGTTTTGTATAAATGAAAAATAAATTTAACAAAATAAATTTGGTGTGCGGACAACTTTTGCCACTCTAAGCATTATTACATTATGGTTTTAAGTAAAGAGCTCTATCATCTCCAAATTTATAGCTTACGGAAAGTCCTGCAATATGTTACCAGAATAACGTGCAATGTTATATTTTGTTTAAAATGACACGCGATTCTCTAAGCTGTCCACATAATGCGTAAAATACTATAATGGAATCAATAGAATAAAATTTATTTCACTAAGAATCGTCTTTCGTAACGCAAAATATTTATTAAAATTTTAAGACATGATATACAGTGAAGATATTCATAATAATTTAAGCCATTTAAATTTTTAATACTTTAATTTATAATTAAATTCAACGGAAAGTTCAAGTTTACAGGCATTTTATACACAGTAATCTCAATATTATTAATGCAAAAATTACTGCCTCTAAAAAAAATTGGTTGAATTTTTGAACTGCTTAAATATGTCTAATTAATTTAAACATCAAAAGTGTAGTAAGATGTGTAAGCTAATAAGGTCTGAACATGTCCTAATTATTTAAAGATGTTAATATATATATTTGACTTATTTAACAACTTAATTATATTATCAAAAAAGGAACATTTGAATTTGATAATTTAATTTGGTATCTAAATAAGTCAAATATATATTAACATCTTTAGGATGTGTCCTTTTCCGAAATTAAATTTAAAATTAAAAATTGAATAATTGACAAATTTATAATAATCTGACTTTTAATAGATATTTTCTCGTTGTTTCATTTACATTTTTATAGTTTTAATGATCAGTTTTTTTAATCTAAATTTTGAACAACATAGAAAATTTAAAACATTTTAAACTATCCCTAACTACTCATCTACAAATCCTCATAGTATACATCTAAACGAAGTTGGTATTATTTTTGTTTATGGAATTTATATGCTGAAATACAATTTTAGTATTAAATCTGCAGAAAAAGATGAACGCAAAATAACAGTTACATTTATTGATAATATTTCAAAATAGAAAAAAATACTAATTTTTGTAATACAAAAAGTATAGATAATAATTGATGCATCAAAGAAATTCAATTTCAGCATTGTGGAATAATATGGGTAATAACTGCGTCATTACAGAATGACAATGATACTAATTATTGCAGAACAGAACATTAATTATTGAAGAGATAATGATTGTGAAATTCATTACGTTAAGGTACGAATTGAAATCTCTTCCTGTAATTGCCTTTTACGAAAATTTTTACAAATGTCCCAAGAAAAATAACAGTGAATCGTTTTTTTTTTTTAATTTTAAAATCTCAATTTGTATCCATTGTTTAATCTCCGCTTGGATTATTTATAGCTCTAAATTAAAATACTACAAAGTAAAGTAATCATCAATTAGAAAATGCATTAAAACTGAATTATTAGTATATTAATTATTAATATAATGGACAACTGGAGTAAAGTTAAAGAATTGATAATTTATAAGTTCCTTCAAATTATGAAAAATAACACTATATCAAATAGCAAATTATTTGCATACTTGAAAATCTTTTGTGACAGTACTTATAATATGTGAGAAAGTGTGTATTGATTGATGTATAATGAGTGTTCAAAATATATATCTCATATATCGAATGCATATTAAATGTCTTCATAAGGTTAACATATTAAATTTAATAATTGACTTTTTCAGAAAATTTGTTTTTTCCCGTAAAAACACCAGCAATGAATTCGGTTAAAAAATTCCAAATACAGAAGAGAATCTATAAAATTTTACAATTTCCCAGAATTAGATATTTACATAAAATTCCAATAGTCTTTCTATTATTGCGTATTCAAAAATTAATAAATATTATCCATAATTTAAAAAAATTATTATTTATTTTATCATTTAAAGTATATTTGCGTCAACAAGCAGATGATTTTTAGAAATTTTTCTAAGGCTAAATTACGAGGATCGGCTTACATTTGAATCCACTAATCTCGCAAAAAAAACGTAGGTACTTTTCCGTTAGACGGACGCAAGTGATAAATCGCCAAATATAGATAACCATAGGAAGTTTTTACTTTAGAATATATTTCTAAAGTTTGGGAAAAAACTAACTTTAAATGAAATGAGTTATTCCTTCAATAAAAATTATTCCTTAAATTGCTTATAGTACTGGTTTATTGCGCAAGAAAACGCACTCTTGGCGTATTTTTAAAACAAACGGTATTTATTTGCTCAAAATAAATTTGTGTTAATTAAAATTTTGTTAATTTCACAATTACGAATATAATTTAGCTTATTATTTGTAAAATATAATTAATTTCATTAAACAACATTTTTTTATGTTTGATCAATTTGAAATTAAATTTTCCGAGAAACTGAAAATATTTCCATGCAGAGACATCTCTTATGTGTGTTATTTGTATATAATGTTTAAAGTACCGCACTAAAAGTTGTGAAACTTAGAATAGTTTAATGATTTGAAAATGTTTTCTCTATTTAGCCATTGGTTCATTAAACGTTATCGATATTTATATAAAATAATATCAATTCTAAAATTATGTAATCGCAAATCATTCAATTTTTAAATTAGTTTTTAAATTTAACTTTCGTAATTTAATTTACAGTAAAATTAACATCTCATTGTTGCACGTTTATGAACACATGAGCTAAAAAAATTTAAATTATGTTCATGAGTACCACGATTTTTTGTTTTTAATATAATATTTGATTAAATATCTATGTGACAAATATTTTAGAATTTTACTATATATCGAAAATTAGAAAAGAAAATACTGTACTAAAATTTGTAAAAGAATTACCAAAATTTAATAAAGAATACATAAATATTAGATGACTAGAAAAACTATCTCACTTTTTCAAGTAAAATTTAAAGACATTTTATTAACATGGCTAAGTTGACATTCATTTGAATTAGATATTTACACGGGACAGTCATTTCCAAGCTTGTTTACACCATTCGATAAAATGTTCGTTTTTAGAAGAAAAACAAGTTACCTCTATTTACTATAATTCCTGCAATTCTCACTATTTCTGATACCAGGAAAGTTGCACATGTTATTGTTGCTATGCGTAAACAGTGATATTAATGGTTTGGCATTGTGGCAGAAACTCATTGGAATGAGTTTGAATATTGTCCCTATCATGTAAACAATATTTGTTTTTGGAATGATATGGAGTCTTTGAATTACCAAACATTAATCGACGATATAAACACTTGTTTGTGGTTTGTGTGCCGGATTCTTTGATCCAAAAAATAGCTTAAACAATCGCTAATGATGGTTTTTCGTGTATTTTTCAGCGAATCGTGTCAGAACGAATTTGGCGTATTATGTTGCAAAATTACCGGCAGCGTTGTCGTCAAATGCAATACACAATTTCCGTCATGCTTAAAAGGATTTTGAACGAATTGCTACTTAAATATTTCTAGGTTCTACAAAAAAAAAAAAATTTATTTGCTTTTTCGTATATTTTTTTTTTCAAGTTTGGACGTATCCTTTACAAAATGGTTATGCAACCTATTTAATTTCATTAAATTTCGTATATTTAACTGTAAGGTTTTACATCACATTCTTTTGAGTAATCGGGATTAGGAAACGTTTGTAAGTTACATGGCAAAATATATTAAACATCAGTTATATTTCTTCAATTTATTAACTTTTTGGTTTAGTTATGAAAAATTAATTATTTAATGAAATGTAACAATTAAAACACTTTTATTAAAATGATTTTGTCTTTGTTTTCATTTAGATAATTTTGTAAAACCCTACATATGTTAATTTAAAAGAAATTGAAAAAAACAACTTTTTAAAAATTTATTTTATAGTCAAAGAGATTTATAAAAATAGCATTCGTCATTTACATATTTTAATACCCTTATAAACACTTCTGTCAAAAAATATACATTTTATTTAAACTAAAAAATATAATTTTTTTTATCCCTCAACCACTTTTTTTTATTGTTTTGATGAGTATAAAGTACGTTTCTCTATTGGAAGTGACGTTACGCTTAAGTGAGGAAATAAACTTATACTCAATTTATAAATTTAATGCTCTGTATTCTTGTTAATTGTGTTTTTGTCAACACTAAATACGTGACAATTTTATTGATACATAATTAATATTTGAAAAATATGTTTTTTTTCTGTGAGAATTCACAACAATAATGAATTTTAACAGAAAACAGAAAATAATTGTAATTTGCAAGAAACCCTCGAAATCCTTCAAATAATAAGTACACGTTTATAATAATTGTAATGGTCAAAAATTATTTTGGCAAAAATGAATAAACATTTGTATAATATTTATTTAACGACATAAAGGGTTCACGTCTAATAAATAGTTCACGCTCTATTGAATAATAATTGCAATTATTCTGTTGAATATATATCCCTTAACTTTATTACAACAAATATTTATGCTGTATTAAAATTAGTCCAAAATTCTTATTATGCATGAAAATTCAAAATATAACATCCATCTATATAAACATGGCTGCATTAGAAAATAAATGCAAATGCAATTGTTGGTTTTCTTAACATAAATAACAAAATAAGGGCAAAGAAATATCTAACGTTTCTTAAATATAACTGTAACAAAATATAGCATACAAAAAAGGACTGTTACATATAAATGTAACATATAAATACAATACAATACGGCTTAATTTATTTTCATATATTTCACGAATAAAAAAAAAATTATAAAGCTTATCTGATATTTTATTATTACAGAAAACATACTATTACCCCAAATCTTTACGAAATCCAAACAAATATGCTTTCGTCGGCATAACGAAAAGAAAAATATCCTATAAGTTTAAATATTCTCAATGTTTTCTTAGCTATCCATATGCCTTTTATTTATGAATAAGTATACAGTCTTCAATATACCAACAAATATACACACAATCCTTGCTTTCTTTTCTTAAATAATGCTCTGATGGGAACAGAATGAATCTTCGCCTGAGAAATAGAAATCAATCGAAAACACCAAACGGTGAAACAAAGATTTCCCTTTTTGGTTTCCATTTCTTCCCCAGGGAGAGCAGAATATATTTTGCCAGTGAATTTTATTTCAATATTGTATTCTACAAAAACGTTCTTCCATAAAAGGAATACGTGGAAATCATATTTTTCATAGAATTTAACGCTATAGGTGGAACTGACTAAATGCTTTCACAACCATGTCCTGAGAATTGCATTGCAATGCAGAAACATTTAGGAGCAAGAGTCTGCACCCTATAGATTTTCGTGTCAAAGACATGCATACAAATTGGAGCAGAGAAGGTATTTTTACGTAAAATATTCAGTAAAATCTGTGACTCAAAAAAAAAGAGTTCCTAATACCGTTGTTCATGAGAATAACACACAAAAGGAAAATATCAATTCGATAAAATCTATTATATTAAGTTGTATGTTTTCTTATCACTAAATAATTCAGTCTGATCTTTTAAAAGGTACACACCCCAAAAAATGACTAAATTGTCAAATTATTTTGTATTTTTCATTCGAATAAGTTGTCATAAAATTAATTTCCTAAGCAATTTCTCTGATTAATGTTTTTATTAAATAACTTTTGCGTGTAACTTCTTTAGCAAATAAGCAATAGTTAATATCGTTGCAAAATTAATTGGATTTTATTTTTAAAAAAATAATATATTAGTATTTTCAGCTTTAAATAATGTAGTTTATAATATTTAACATTTAATTAAGTTTCATAAAACCTTAACTCACTTTTTTGAGACTTTATTTCCAATTTGAGCCTATTTTTAAAATGATAACGGCTTTTTTGTAATTACCTGAGATATTTGAATTTTCATTTATTATTTTCTATAACATTTATGAAAATTTTAGCAGGGGAAAACTTATTAACCTTAAAAAAAAATAATTAAGAATTATTTATAGCTGCATTTGATTTTTACATAATGTGTGAAATATTTTAAAAATAATAAGATATCATAGTGCAGAAAATTAAATGGTAGTATGGGCTTTCTTTGCTACCTTTTGTAATTGATATTAGATCTGCATATAAGTGATGACGTTGGAAACGGCTGGATGAAAACGAATGGTGCAGTGAAGTAGTAAAATTAATTAACTTGGTTAATTAACCACTAACTCAAAATATTTTAATTACGGTATCCGAGACTTTTAGTGTAATCCGTTTAGTTTGATAAATCGTATACCCACCAATTTTTTGTGACGAAATTCCCTCAACTTTTTAAGTTACAGAAGATAATTCGCTCATTCAAAATTATGATCGATTCCTTCATTAACTGGATAATATGTTACCGTTTTCTTGTTATAATTACAAAGAAAAAAAAGTTAGAAAATATTTAAAAGTATTAAGTGAAAATAAAAGGATAAAAAAAATTAAAGACGAAATAAGATTTAAAATTTTCATATAATTATTAAACGCCATTTTAAAAGCTGTGATTTGAAATGAATTCAATAGTGATTCATTTTTAATAGCTTATTATTTTAATATAATAATTATAATTAATTTATTATTTCTCATATCTAATCCTACAAATATTTTATTATTTATGTATATATTCTTCTTTTTTCAATAACAATGTAATTAATTTATATTTTAGTTTATAGATTGTTCTTATGTATTATATGACTTATTCCTATGATATTCGTAATTAATTATTTTAACATAATCTCTTGTTTTTTATTTTTATTTATTCATTATTTATTTTATTTTTATTTATACTTGTTTATTTATTTTTCTATTTCAGTTTAAATGAATAAATTTATTCAATTGATGTTTAAAAATATTTGAGCAAAAAAGTCTTTCTTATATTTCTGGTTGAACACCTTTACTGATTTTTGTATAACATTTAAATTGAAAATCAACTTTTATCGTTTTTTTCTAATCAGAAAATTTATAAATGTGTATAAGAAATTTAACCATACGAGTCCATAAAACACATACCCACACGTGTGTGAGATACAAACTATAGGAAAAGGCACACAGTAAATAATAGGAAAAAACGGACAAGGAACTTTTTACAAAAACAATCACCTATGTCAGTAACTGCAAATAATCATCTGCAATACATTTTTTTGAAAGTGATTCGTTTTTGTTGGACTGCTTATAAGTAAATTGATGTCAGATGTCGATATACTAGTTGCAACGTGTATATGCAGCTCACATCAAGTTACTTGGTGCAACTTTCTGCCTTATAACAGGCAAATGAGTATCAGTTTCCTCTAAAACTCTTGCCGAAAGGTAATGTCCTCCGATTATTATCCGTCAAATGAACTGTACATGGTATGCATGAGTAGGATAAAACATCCTCTGATATGCAGTGAAAAAAATGCGTAGATCTCACAGATTAAGTTAACATTATGTATTAAGTTTTTTTATATAATTTTCGGAATTTTAGCCTTAAAAAATTCCTTTAAGTTCCTTACGACACAATTTAATAAGTAAAATACCTTATGATTTTTACTGTAACTATCAATAGTAGGTCATATCTAAGCAGTATATATTATGCAGAAAAAATATTATATTATTAGAAAAACACATGAAAACATAGTGAAATATTGAATAAAAAAATCCGTTATAAGCTTGTTATAAAAAAAACAAAATTGTATTACTTACAACAGCAAAAATATAGCTGAAAGGTTTTATATGTCATTTTAATATTTTTGAATATAATGTTTAAAAAACTTTTTAATTTTTAAGTTCAAACAATTTTATATTAATTCAAAAACAGATACGATTCTTATTTAAAGAAAAGATTATTCCAATATATTTAGTAAATCAAATGATGTTTTGTTTATAAATATATTTAAAGCATAAAATATGTACATAAAAATTATTTATTTATTTATTTATTTATTTTTTGCTTTTCTTTATTATTATTTTATGAAGGCAAATTATAACAATTTTGCTTTTAAAAAATAGATTTCATTAATTTAAAAAATATATAATAAATTAAAAATACGAAAATCTCGTTAATTGCATGCAAATTTAATTAAAAATATATAAATATAGCATATGAATTAAGTTATCTCCTTGTTACTTTTCCTTTTTCAGACCTTGCGCTTTATGTCAAAAACCGATCTATCATAATTATTTCTCTAAATTTGGAAACCGTTATTTAATTGACATTTGTAAAGTTTTCCTAATAATTAAAAAAAATTATGTTTTAAAGACAGTTAAAATTCATGAACTTAAAACATTAAGCAATAATACATGGTTTTTTATAACGGTATTTATTATTTATTACTTTAAAAAAGAATCTAGAAAATTTTACTAAAATTTTGTTTTTAATTTTAGAATTTATTTTCTTTCAACCGGTGAAAAAATATTAAAAAAAAATATGAATTAAATAGTGAGACATCATTCATTAAGAGGAAGTGTCATTTAACATTGGGAAAGTCAATTTTGGAACCCATATATTCCTCGTACCCCTCCGAAACCTTTAATCAGATCTATGGAAGAAATTAAATATATATATCATGCTGAATCGATTGTCGTAAAAAATCTTGAATTCCATTGGAGAAAATTTTCGAGTAACAGTTTCATTAACCATGTTAATCAATTATATTGCCCCATGAGTTAGTTAACTTCGAGCAATCTCAAATTATACCACTTATTTGAATACCTAATGATAATTATGAAATTTATTTAGGGTGTCACATATTTTTTTGGCAGATTGTACAACATTATGAGCCGTATTTTAAATAGAGTAAGAAAGAAGTTTGACTATATATATATTAAAAATTTTGCAATAGAAATTTTAAAATATTGATAATGTTGAATTGAAGCATTCTTTTTTTAATATGTTTTTGAATATTTATTTTTCCTGTAATACTTATTCGCTCTACATTTAAATAAGCTTGTTAGTTAAATAAAAAAAAATATGTATCATTTGTTTTAATTTAATAAAAGGTAATTTTTGTAATATTATCGATATTTAAAAAAGTGAAGATTGAAATTTTATATGAGATTAATACATTCACATTTAATATTACTGAATCAGTCTGTTTAAAATTTATCAATACATTTTTTTCTATTAATATGATATTATATTACAATTACGTCCCAATGTCAGTTTTTCCTTCACAATTAAAATAAATATGCATATTATACTATTTATTACATCCTAGATAATGTCCTTTGTCATTCCATCGTCCACTTTGAGTTAAATAATTGTACCATATGATTTTGAGATACATATTTAAAGAAGAAACTAACAAAAGTAAATATGCGAATAAAAATTTAATATACCTCAATACATTTCTTATACTTTTTAATCATTTTTTGTGCTATAAAATGAAATATATTTATTTAAGTATTAATATTATTTAGCTAAATATAGTTACAAATTTTATGTTTCATAAAATCTAACATTTTTTGTTCAATTTAAAACTTGTTTCAAAAATGTGTACTCTGTTCTTTTTATATTCACTTAATTCGACGTGGGCGATTTGCTGTCTTCTAAATGAAATGAAATGGAATTCTGAATTATAAGGAATTTCTTACACATGGAAAGATCTAAAAACAAATCTATAATATACAACAATTTACTTTTTAGTACCGTCAATTTTCAAAAGAATTTTATATAAAGTTTTCTATATAGAGTGTAAAAGAATTTTCAGGAAATTCTAGAAAACCGTCTGGATAATCTTTTATATGTTTTAATATCATTTATATATTTTTCTCAGGAACATAAGTGCTTGCTTTTTCAAAACAGTCATCAAGTTTATTTGTGGATCATTTGGTTTTTGTGGAAGTAAATGAAGAGTAAAATGGCCTGAAATGACTTCTTTTATATGACTTTCAACCAATAAAACATTTCACATCAAATTCAGTGATATAAATTTATCTTTTATTATTTAATAAAAGATTTCTCAAAATTTTATTTTATGTATATGGAAGTAGAAATATTTTAAAATCCTTCTTGAATGAAAACATAAACAAAAAATATTTATATTATTTATTTTCATAATTAAAATAAGTTAGTTCAAATCAGAATCTTCAAATGAAAAATTTCCTTCCAAAACATTAAATTTTGCATAAATATTTTCAAAGCAAGATCAAAATTAGGAATTTAAAATTTCTACAGATAATGCTTCGGGAATGTTTTGTGACATAAAACAGTATAAAGAAGTTTCAACACGTGTGTTTAGTTTAAGCAAGTTATTAAATATAATTGTGCTATAAATGGTAAATGACGGGAACCGTTATTTAAGAAAAGGATGAACAAAATTTGTAATATACGTATTAAAGTATAAAATATCTTAATTATTATAATTAAGTATAATTAATTACTTAATTATTATTAGCATCTTAATTTGAGTAATGATACTAATGTGATAAGATCACAAAAAAATTTATTTAATTAGTATATTAAAAGTTTAATTCATCCATTTCTTAAATTAAAATTTTTGCTTTCTTTTATTGTAGTTATCTTGAATTTTATTTGTTGTTTCTGAATATTTTTTGCTTAACATTTGAATTTATATTGAATGTAGCTATATAATGCCTGATGTAGCTATAATTAAATTTAATAAAATATTGTAAGTATTTAAATGTGTTTATATCAAATAAAAAACTATATTATTATTGTATTGTAATTGTTTTATCTCACCTATTTCTTATAATGTCTTTATTATTATTTTTTCTATAATGTAATCAAAAATTACAAAAAAAAAAAAAAAAAAAAAAAAATAGTGCCTATTTTGATGAAAACATTGTAAAATTGTTATTATTTCTCAAAAGATAACTGGAATGCCGCATTTCAGTCGACAGTATAATTTGCACCATCAGCACAAGCAGCGCGATGGCGTAAAACCACTTTCTGCTGATCATGGCTTATTGGCATCCACCCACACAAGGAAAGAAGACAGAGCGGATTTATGTCTTTTGCAACATATCATCACATAAATCGTATTTCTGTAGAACTGCAGTTGCAAAAGAAAGAAAAGAAGTATTGCGTAAAAAAAGGACTTTAGGGAAGCACCTTAGTAGATTTTGTTTAGAAAAAAGGAATATTTCAGTGAATGTGGGGGCTGGCATAATAGAGAAATTTGCTTTAGGGCAGAAAAAAAATATAAATGGAATATTGGATCAATGAAAGATGAATTGAGTAAAAAATTAAACGATTGAAGAACCCCAGGCTTTATCCGCCATTTCGGGGAGGAAAATTCAAAGTGTTTTACTATAAACCCACTGCGAAAAATCAGAAATTACAAAAACGCTATATCGGTTAGGTTGTTTATAGATGATGGAAGCCTGCGCTCATATGTTGCCCAGGAGACTACACATAAATTAATTTCCTGTTATTCGAAAAGAAAATCTCCCAGATTTTACTTCTTGAAATAAGACTCCCGTCAAAAAGACTTTTGACGTGGTGGAAATAAAATAAAAAAAATCGGGTAATGCCAGAATTCTTTGTGGTAATAGAATCTCTTGTAACTGAGAAAATTTCGGGTTCAGATATAACGCCTTCTAATTTAAGGAGGAAGAAAGGAACTAACTGAAAAGGAAGTTGTGAAAAGTTCTCTTAAAGGTTTTCAACTTGCTGACTCACATGATTCTGAAGAAAAGCAGTTGTTTTAAATAGAGCAGATTATCCTTACAATGTTTTTGTGGGAAGTTTAAAATGTTTAAAGAGGGTGGCCTTCCGAAACAGTTTTCGGATGTTGTCTAATACGGACAAACAATTATATTGGTGATGTCTTTATGTCATTAAAGATAATAGTAGGATAAAATTTGATATTGATCTAATGGAAATCTTCTGGGAGCTTGAAAGCTTAGGTATTACTGACGATGGATTATCTGATCCTTCTAAATACAGTGTGCTACAGAAATTTGAGTCAGAAATCAATTATGATAATTCATTTTATAAAGTTAGACTGTCGTGGTAATCAGATAAGAAATATCTTTTAAATGATAACAGAAGGATCACGAAACAGTAACTTTCGAGACTTCGAAAACGGCTTCGTAGAAATCCAATATTATATTAGGCTGTTTTTCAAGATTATTTGCAACAAAATATCATCGTATTAGTCGCAGACAATTAATTGTATTACAGATGAAATACACAGAGATGAAGTCATTCGCAACGATCGATTTTCAATACATTTCGTGTGGTATTGGATGCATCCTTGCATAATGTAAACGAACATCCTTGAATAACTATCTGATATTTACATCGGGCCCAATTTGTATCCAGATATTTTTATCTTCTATTGAGATTTAGGCTTCCCCAAGTGGCTTTTACTGTCGATATAAAAAAAGAATTTTTACAGATAGAGGTGGTTGAAAGGGACAAAGTACTTATGATTTCTGTTTATTGACGATCCAACATGTGAATCTAAAGCATCTCTAATTTATAGGTTCACTCGGGTGTTAACTGAAGTGAATAGTAGTCATTTCATGCTCGCTGCGACCCTCAAACATCACTTGAAAAAATATTAAAACCTCTATACTGAAACATGTTAATTTCTAAATAATTTCATTTATGTTGATGATAACGTATGAGGGCATCAAAATACTTAACGCGCATATAATACTTCTATAGAAACAGGTATAATTCTGCACAAATGGTAAACCAGTAGTAAAGAATTGCAGGAACTTTGGATAAAAAAGTATATTATTTGAAGTTTCTAAATCAGTTTGAGATCTAAAAGTTTTGAAGTTTTCAGATAAGCAAATCTTTCTTTCAAAGCATTAGATATTTCATAAGACAAAAAAGGAAGGATCGCTATATTTTGGAGTCCAAAATTTGTAGACATTTCTTTCAAGCTGAAAAAAATCGTAACGGTTTCTTCTGCAAGCTATTGGGCAAAAATTTGATCCGAGACCAGTTCCTTCTTATGCTTCCAAAGCAGAACAGACATTTTTTTTCGCTCCTCGTTTTCTCCATTCGTGTCATGAGTTTTGCGTTATAGTTCTGGATTTTGAAATTTTTTCTCTGAAATTTTAAGACGACCAGGGTAAGTCTTCCCGCACAAGATATATTTTATTTTCATCAGTGTTACTTTTTATTATGCATCGTTTTGTGTCGGGTTTTATACCGTTGTAATTTCTTTTTGACTTTATTTAATTTTGGGTTTTTTACAATTTTGAGAGTGCTTTTTGGATTCTAGTTTCATCTTTTATTTGTATTGTCTTAAAAGTCTCTAATCCCCTTCTTATTTTCTTATTTATTCATTTTATCAATTTTTCATCATATTCATTGGTTTTTAACTACATATTTCTATACAAATTTATTTTTTAGTCCAGTTTTCCAAAATAATTTTTTAGTTTTTATTTACAATCACCTCTTTTTTACAAATGACTTGCAACAAGATTCTTTTGTTTTGTTGGCGAATTTCTTCTCAGTGAATCTTTTTTAACTTTTGATTTTCTCTTGAAATCTTTCTCTTCTTTTGAGGTTTTTATGGGCTTTTTTTTCACGCTTAGTTATTTCTTGTTTTTTAAATCTTTGCTTTTTGAATATTTTTCTCTAACTTTCCCTCCTATGAACTGATCTACGCTTTCTCGATAGTCAGCCATTTTGTGCAACTTTCTACCCGCATGTCTTTCAGTATCCTCAACTTCATAGTAGAGGTATTACCCCTCCCATTTTATTTTTTGTTTAGCCTTGCCAATCAGATAGATTATTTTTGGGTCTTCCTCTTTTCTCACTCCCATTTTTGAAGCCACTTTCATATGACTTTCAACACCTTTTGCAGGATTTTCTTTTCATTCATTCAATTTTTAAAGACCTACTTCCATTTAAAAAATCTGAATAAGTCTCAAAATTTAGAAATTTTAATGTATTCAGATTTTAAACCTTGCAATACAAATTTTTCTCAAAGGACGCTTGAAGATTTTAATTCCATTAGCTTGAACATTGTACAAAGCAACGAGGGAAAAGCTACAATTTCAGCTAAATTAGCTACAATTTTATTAAACCAAATTGTCCAAAAATTTAATATGGATTTAATTCTCGTCCAAGAAACTTATGTCAAAAATAACAGAATTTAAGGAATAACCAGAACTTGGAAAAGTTGGTTATCCCAAAATGGGAAAGCGGGCATTGTCGCTCTTTCAAACGTTCAATTGTCGATTGTACAGGGGAAGTAAACAGTGTAGTGGCAATACAAAATTTGATAAAAACAATCTCTTACTATAAGATAAGGTGAACAGTATCCTGAAAATAATCTCCAAACGATTTTAAATGAAATCAACAATTTCACTTCTTTGATCAAATATGATCAAATATTTATTGAAGCAGACCTAAATGCACCTAGCACTAGTTGGTGATATAATTCAGAAGACCCAAGAGGTTTGTTAGTTGAGAAATTTTTAGCAACAAATAACTTCTATCCATTAATAGAACAGTTTTGACCGCAATTGTTGTGTGAAGAGGCTTAAATATTATGATAAAGAATACCTAATATCTAATGAAATTCTTAATGAAAGAGCAGTGTACAAAGCATATTCACATACAAATTACTAGTCTCTATACTGTTATTTTTCTTCATAATCATTGAGGGGTGACGTATATTGAAATATATGTTACAGCAAGGAAGCCATCAAAAATTGAAAACAATTTTTTTTTTAAATTATCCATAGTTTTGACGTTCTAAATCTGCAGTTGGTATAATAACACTTATCAAATAGAGGACAACAATATATGCAATATTTACTACACTTCAACATAACAGGACTTAAGGACCCAGTACATCATCTGAAATATGAAAGGAGAAAAAAATTAACTAGAGACATGATATTTTTGCACAATAAAGTATTTGCTACGCATATGTCCCATGTGTTGCATAGAAAAGAAAACAAATTGCATAACAAAAACATCATAATATTCGCGGCACGGAAACACAGAAGTACTTCGCATTCAGACCCCTTAAAAAAAGGAAGAAATTATTCAAAGTACAAAAGTGCGTGGCTTACCTCTAATGCAGAAACGACAGTGAAAATCATTTTACAAACACGAACATAAATAGGGTGAACGGTTATATATATAAATATATATATATATATATATATATATTCCTCTCTCTCTCTTAAAAAATTAAAAACCAAAATTATTTTCAATTCAATTATTCAATTATTGGTGTATTATATAATTTTCTAGAAATTTTTTTTTCTATTTATTTTAATTACAGATTAATAAAATTAAAAAATATCAAATTTTTATCCATTTACTTAATTAATGAAAATGAATGAAAAAAAATAAATATAAATTGTCTAAATTATTAAAAAATTAAATATAAATTATATCTAAAAATAGTCACTTGCATTTAGTTAAACTTTCTCAAATCTTTAAATCACATTTTTTTAATGCCATTCTTAACTATTTTTTAAAAGTTGATATAAATTTTTGTACATTTGTAATAAATGAAATATTTTTTAAACTACGAAATATATACTACATAACTTTCTCTCTATAATTCATGCAATATACTACATACTTTAAAATAATATAACATAATTACACTTTATTTAACAGTTTGAAAGTCTGAAAATTATTTTAGTTCCTTAAAAACTAATTACCTTATTATTTTTTGCAAAATGTTTTTTATATTTCCCAAGATGTAATAGTCTTTTTTAGTTAAGTTTTAAGAAAAATATGTGTAGCCAGTTGTTAAAATAAAATACATATATACATTAGTTATATGTATATATGTATTTTATTTTAAACGGTAACTACGGTAATTAAATGGAAGTAATAAAGTTAATTAAATATTACCGTTATTACTTCTAGATATATTTTTCGATAATACCAATTTATTTAAAATCTAAATTCTTAAATCAATAACTAAAATGAATAAATATTTCATTAAATGTTTTCTAGAATACGTTGTATCTCCATTTATTTAAATTTAATATACTTTTAAATTAACTAAACTATTAAAATATATTTTAATATGTTTATGTATAAATGTCTTGATAAAATATTATAATTGCATTTATAATTTTCTTCTAATAGAAGTATGGATTTTTTTGTCGTTTTATTTACAAATATTACAATGTATATCATATTTTTAATTTTTTCAATAAAGTTCAGATCAACAAAATTTTTGATTGCTATAAAATTTCTTAAAATTTTTTTCTATGCCAATGTTTATTATTTTAATCAGAAATTTGTGCGCCAATGAGTATTTTTAATCTCAAAGTAATATTTATTTATATGAAAAAAGCGTTATTTTAAATAAGTATTAGTTTTGAATTAGTTTTTCCTTGGCTGTGAATATTCTACAAGCAGATATTTTCTAATTAACATACATCACGATTATTTTGGGAAAGTAATAATTGCTTTGAAAACTTTTCATTACCTATTTGGGAAAGTAATATATTAAGAAACAGTGTATTAAAATAACAATTACTCTAATTTACATAGCAAAAAGGAAGCTAAAAATAATGTCCATATAAATAAAATGCAATGTGCTAAATTGAGATTGAAATGAACTTTTGGTACAAATGAAAGCATTTCATGAATGAAAAATAAGGATATTTTTTAAAAATAATTAGAGCTCGAGTTTAAAAATGTACTTTTAAGATATCCTTTCGGTTAAAAAGGATAAGAAAATTAAATGTTGCTATGTCTATGTAAATAACTATTTCATATAGAGAATACTGAAATTACTTGATAATCTATTTGTTTTTGAGATAAAAGCTTAGGTATTTTGAAGTCAAAAAGATAATTTTCTAATTGAAAATTAATTAGTTAAAAAAGGGAGTGGATAATCATCCCAAGGTTAATTATTTTTAGTTTTTAATTAAATTTTTTATTTTGAATTTAATTCCTTACTTTAACTTCTGAATGCTAATTTTTTGACTATCATCAGTTTAAATTTAATATAAAAACAAACATTTGGCTTGAGAGGATATTCTTTGTCAATTTTTGTAGACTAGTTTTTAATACATATTAAAAGTATTAAAAATATTATATTTTTTTATTCATTTACTTCAACAATTAAAATTACTATGTAAAAAAATTATAATTGAAAAAATTAACTTTAGTTAAATACTCACAAATTTACGATAAATATGTGTAAATAGTAGGAGACCTACGCAGGTTGAATAAATATCAAATAAATTCAGATATGTATTATTTCAATTTCATTTGCACCATAGATAATTATTTAAAAACGAAAGATGAGATGCTATAATTCTTTCATTAAAATTAAAATGTTTTTTAATGTGGATGTCTTCTAAAAATATTCATCATCACTATCTACAAAAATCAGTGCGCGATCTAGAATTACGACCTTGTTGAAAGCAATCACCAATTCCACCTACGTAAGGACAAACAATTGAATCAAGAATGTCTTCTTTATGTAACTCAGCAGAAATGATGTTTTTTGGAACTATATATTGGTCATTGCTATAATGCAAAGAATTTATACACTATACAAGTCTGTCTCTTTTATGGATATGATTGGGATAAATTGGATTCTAGGATCCCACTAAATTAACAAACTTCATGAGTTAATTAATATGAAAAAAAATTTTGATCTTGACATGTATATTCAATTGACAACAAAACGTTCATACCGATGTCGTGGTGTGAGAGCAAGACATGATGTTGGACGTCTTGCATACAACGTTGGTTGAGGTGGATTGACGTGTTGATGAGGATACCAGCCTTAGTGTCTATAACAGAAGGAACTTGAGGTGAAATGGAGATTCTGTTATTCCTTGCAGTCAATTGCAAATAACTTTTATTTCCAGTTTTTATATCTCTAGATCATCCTTTTTTTTGTAACTTCTAGAGGCTAAGTTTGTTCCTAGAAATGTATAGCACAGTCCATGATTTAAAGAAAAATTCCCAATAATCCATCTTGCTACATAGGATTTACTTTGTCCTTCTATTCGCACATTCATCTTAATTCTTCAGACAAATGATAAATCAAAACTAGGTCTGTCTCGTAATTTCTCTACGATGTATAAACTTGCGTAAATTGTAAATGCTGTTGTAACATATTTCTCCTAATTCATATGATATTAGAGAATAGCGACTTCACTAATTTGCAAATAATATTCTGATGCAGCATTAATTTTTACGTATATTGCATTTTTTTATGAAAATGAACTTATTTTTCTCAATTTTTCCTCAGTTATTCAAACCAGTGATTATTAGATTTTAAAAATTCAGATGATATATTTTTTTTTATTTTTAAATTAACATTAAATATTTAAATAAATATAGAATATTTAAATAAATGTTAATTACTTAAATAAATTTTGTATATTTACATAAATATTAAAAAATTTTCTTTGCTCTATCTTTTTTAAAAATAACAATGCCTTTTTTGAAGAAGAATTTACTTACAACTTAAATGATTTCTTTTTCTATATGTCCCGAAAGTTTTCAGCAGGATTTCATATTTTATTCATACTTTCATGTAATAATATTTTAACATAAATAATATTTCATTTTGATCCCTGAAAGTTTTATAAAACTATGGTTTGTTGGAATCTAAAGAAAGCTTCCAATTTGCATTTTTATGCCTTTTTTAAGATTTTTCCTTATGCCAAAACATTCAATTTATTCCAAAACTTACAATCAGTTGTAAACTTAAATCAGGCTTTTAGAGTACCGCTATTACTCTTACTAGCTATCACACACATACGCTTAAACACACATGGGCATATATATATATATATATATATATATATATATATATGTTTGTGGGAGTGGATGAATGCTTACATAAGAAATAATTTTTCCTGGAGAGAAAGTCTTTTCAGTTATTTGTGCACCCATTTATGTACCCCTCAATAAACCTCTATATTTGATTTAAATTCTCGGTTGTAAATATTTTATGGACAAACTAGCTTCGACTTTTTTTACATCTCTTCAACAGCAGCAATATTCGTTGGAAGCACAACTTGATAAACAGGATGAAGAGTGCCTGTCACAGATGTCACGCCATTTGGGATATTTCTATTTTTCCAATTGAATGTTGCTCTGATAAATATGCATCACAAAACAATGCTTTTTTTCCAGATGACTTACAGTAGGTTTTACATCTTCGTATCAAAAATCTATTTTTTGGGGTGCCAACGGCCGTACCATGCTGAATATACCGGTTCTCGTTAGATCACCGAAGTTAAGCATCATTGGGCGCGGTCAGTACTTGGGTGGGTGACCACCTGGGAACACTGCGTGCCGTTGGCAAATTTGGGACCTGAATGGCCGAGTGTCTAGCGCTCTGGCGCTCGGTGCCACAGGTTTCGGGTTCGAATCCCGGCGGTGCCATGGATGTTTGTAGTGGTTCGGTATCCACTTTAAGCCGTAGGTCCCGGTCTTCTATGACTGTAAGAGCGTCACGGAGCAAAAGTCAGGCTTCTGCCTACGGGTGCTCCATCACAACAGAAGCTGCTTCCTTCCCCTTCAATCATGAGTCCATATGGGCTCGTGGGCTTGGCCAGCCAAGTGGGATAAGAAACAACAACAACAATTTTTTGGGGTTCATTTCTTCAGTAGGGCTTCTAACACATACTGTCATTATGAAGACCCTAGTTTCTTATACATATCTGCCTAATACGGAATATTTTTGTATTACTAGCAATAATATTGCCTGTTTCTAGAGAAACCAATGGCTTACAATATTAAAACTTTGTGAAACAGTTATTTTTTTCCTCCTAAACAGACTCACATATTTTCATATGTAACTTTCACGGGACGAGTTTATATATTGAACCTATCTCTATGACGAAATCTCAGTTTTGTTAGGATGAAAAGTTGTACTTCTTCTTGAACCCCTATTATCAAACGGCCTGGTGGCCAAGTGACTAGCGCTCTGCCTTTGGTATCCCAGGTTTCAGGTTCGAATCATGGTGGTGGCATGGATGTTTGTGAGTGATTCGGAACCCACGTTTAACTGTAGGTCCCGGTCTGTTTAGCTCAAAGTATGCACAAGATGACCGTAAAGCACCCAATCAACTAACCCTATTACCAACATGGGTCCTCGCTTATTTTTTTTACCGTTCTTGACTAAATTATCTTGATGTCTAATCTATGTTTCCAAAATTTTGAGTTACAGACATTCGCATTTAAAGCTACTCTTAACCATCCTGTGATCTTTCATTGGATTTATTTTACAATTTTTCCGACAGAGTGATGTTTCGAAATTTTTTTTTAAATTGTTCCAAATCTCTCAAGCTCACTGTCGCATAAAACTACTCTTCTTTTCCAACATGACTTTTGATACGATATTTGCAAACGATGCAATTAAATTGTATGTTATTATCTTACATGTTTCAATATTTCAGTTTTTTTCTGTACTGAAAAACATAGTTAAATTTTATATCGATTTATTTCTTTTTTCTATATTAGATAACTTCCTTTTGAAGAAATTTCATGTATATTCTTAATAAATTATGACTTTTTGTATTGCTATATATCTCTTATTTTTTTTTCTCAAACAAACTTATAAATCTCAATCATTCTTATTCATCATATCATTTATTCTTGTACTTATTTATCATATATATACGAACTCAACATTTTGCAAAAAGTTTCAAATTACTAATAAAGTTAATGAAAGTAAATTCTTCTTCTTCAATGGCGTAACAGCCTCTTTGTGGGATAGGTTCATCTGTACACTGGAAGATTTCAAGATAGGACATGTTTTCGTTTTATTGGTTACAGTTATATGCACAATAGTCATATTAAATCGAGATCTACGGTTTAAAGTGGATACCACTACAAACAACCATGACACCACAGGGACTTGAATCCGAAACCGGTGGCACCGAAGTCACTCGGCCATCAGGTACCAAGGAAAGTTATTAAGTTGACTTTAATTATAAAACAACTCCATTTTAAATAAAAATTTGTTTTTCAAAGATTCAGAAAAAAATATATTTCGATGTATTTTAATTTAACTTCTATGCACATTTCGGCTTCTATGCCTTATTCGCTATGTTTGAAAACTTTAAGCGAATGCCTCATACTTTTTGAAGTAGTTACTTATTCTTGCAGATAGTAATATTAAAGGACTTAACAGCTGTATAATCATAGAGCAGTTTCAAAGAATAATGAAGTAAGCCATGTTTTCTTGTATCTAATATTACATTAATAAATTTGCGGACAGTACAAAGAGGTAAAAAGATGTAATCTTCAGATTCTTAAGAATTTAAAAGAAGAAAAGAAGCTTTAATATTCCAATTTGCTTCATCTTGAATCTTCTATAAAATGTGTATGATAAATTTAGATGTTTGTTTAAGTAGTTAAAATGATCTTGTGGAACATACAATTAACTAACTAAGTAATTTTGTAAAGAATATTAGTATAATAATTGTTGGAATAGCTATATAATTGTAGTAATTTAGTAATAAAAGTATTCTTGTGAGTAATAAATTTGGGCGTTTAAAAAATATAGTATAGTATATAGTAAAATATAGTATTTTTTGCATTTATAGATATTGCCAATATTGTCAGCATCGACGTCAAACATTTTAGATTTGTATTATCTCAGAATTGTAATATATTGTAAAACACTAGTTGATTTCTTAGAAGAAATATAAGATATTTTAAATCAAAGTGATAAAAATTTTGGTTATTTCTAACAATAATAATTAAGAATTAAAATTTTTGTAGAAGCTATCTCTCTCAAATATTTCGTTCAAGTTACGACTAATTAATAACTGTAATTAGTTTGCCTCAATGGGTTTTGGAAAATCATAGATATTTGCGAAAACTTATATTTCAGTAAATATACACCTACAAATCCGATATTTATTCTCGAAAAACGAAGATTATCGTGAATAAATATTGGATTTGTAGGTGTTTTTTATTTCTTGATTTAAATATTATTTATGCATTTTAATAAAATAAAAAGAATTAAAAGTTAAATAAAATTAAGCGCAAAAATTCATACGAATTTTTTAAAAAATAAGAAGACTTGTCCTTCTACATTGGCTCAAGAATTCCTTGGTGCCTACTAGCAGATTTCGAACAGTACCACGCTTTATTTTTTAAGGGTAATGTTGTTAGCCATAAGCCCAACTCTCTACATACATATTAGATCGGGACCTAAGGTATAATGGGGATTTTAAACCACTACACGCATCCATGGCACAACCGGGAACACGGAAACTACACATATAAATTTTTATCAGTAATATTTTCTTAATTTTTAAAAACTATGCATTACATTTTTTTAAGATTTCTGATATCTAGCTTTGCTATCGTATATTAAATTAACTTAGTTTACAAACTAGAAAAAACAAATGTTTGAAAAAAAAGTATTCTGAAAAAAAACTTTTGGAAATCAGTTTTATAACAATTCCACGGTATTTTCTTATTAAATTAACTGTTGTAAGATGGGGATGAGTAAAATATTCAGTGTCTATCTTAAAAAAACTGCAGCAGTATAAAAAGCAGAAATTCCTTTAGGTATTATCAAAAAAAAAGTGCACTACTTTGTTTTCATTTGTAGCAGGGAGCCAATTAGTCGGTTGGAAGATGCAAATCTTATTCTACGAACGCAAAGTGATAATTATGAGTTTATTTCAATAACAAGATTATTTCAATAATTTAATATTTATTTCATGGAAAAGAATGCTGAAGTAAATTCACTGACTGCATAGACGTGCAAAAGATATAAATAATGCAAATTGTTTAATTCAGTTCGAGTATACTTTCTGAAAAGTGTTTTTTTTTTTCTTTCAGTTTTTGTAAACTCGAAAGCTATCATAGATTTATTTCCTTATTGAATAATAAATAAATTTTTTGATTTAAAAAAAAGACTCTTACATTTAAAATGTTAATGTTTAACAAAATCATTGCTTATTCGCGTAAAAATGTTTTATTTCATTTAAAAAGTTTACGTTGTGAATGTAATATATCAGATAAATTAGAAATGAAAATTTAATAATATAGGCAATATATTTACTTGCTAATAAATTTAATTAGTGCCTAATTTTAATAAGAATAATGAAAAAAATGATTTTAAAGATAAAAAGAAATTTTATTTATTAGAAATAGAATAATAGTTTTATGCTAAGAAATATCTTACTTTATTGAATAGAGAAATTTGATGCAATGTTTTTTTTTTGTAGAAAAATATTTCGTGTGTTATATAATAATTTGATTAAAAATTTCTGAGAAAAAATATTGTTATGAATAAATAAAATAAAACATTTTTCATATTATGCCACAAATCAATAGAATTGATTTTATATTAAATTGCGTTGCAAAATTAATACTTGATATTTCCTTGAAGTTTATTCGCATGTACATTTATTATATTTACTAAACAAATATATACTACTTAATACAATAAAGGATTGTGATATATTTGCCATTATGTAATAATCGTTTTGAAATATCTACTTTAGAATTAAGGATGAAAATAACAGTAAAATGTATTGAAAATCTTAACATTGATTAGTAGAAATAACAAGGAAAAATGTAATATTAGAGAGTTTTTGCATACCGTACGTTAGTTACCGTAGGACGTCCGTTAGCTTTTTCTCCCTAGTGCGCATGCTCATAGGAAACATTATTACAGATACGCATGCGTAGTTCCCTATGAGCATGCGCGATAGGAAGAAGAAGCTAACGGACATCCTACGGTAACTAACGTACGGTATGCAAAAACTCCCTATTAACTTGCAATACTCGGTAAAATTTTCATTAAACAAATCTTTTAATATCGTATAACAGAGGAAACATGTAATATTAACTTGCAATACTCTTGTTAAAAATTTCATTACACAAATCTTTTAATTTCGTATCTTAATTAAAATCATATTCCTTTTATAACACAAATCATGTTTTATAAGTAAAAAACATTGAGTTAATAATTATGTATTTTTTTAATTAACGTAGCATATTAATTTTTTCAAATTCTTAATAATCATGTTGTATAATATAGTTTATAACTATTTAGCAGTGGCTTTTCTCTCAATTGGCAATATTTTATGGCTACTATGAATAAATACAATGGATATTTTAACTGATTTATAATCACCTATACATAGAGGTAAGGTATTGCACCTACAAGGAAATTTATTTTCTATGGATAACTGGTTCCCTTCTGAATTCTGCGTAAAGAAGAAAAAACGCTCAATAAGAAGCTGGGAAATTCATGTCTGTGACACAATTTAAGTGGCTATCAGACATAAAATATTCATGTCCCGTCATCTAATCTTTCCTGGTCCATCTTTCACCGATTTCAACCCATGAAACCACTATTGTATACGATATGATGCAAAAGAGATTTATTGCTAATTTTAAAAGTTAGGTGATAAAAGATAAAGGTTGAAAACAAAAGTAAAATACCTTCCTGAAAACATCTCGTATAATATGTACCCCTGTGTAACATGAGCTATGGGAAGAATAAATCTACCACGAAATTGAACTCATAAACAACTAAGCACCTATCTAAGAAAGAGTGATATATCACCTTAAATGTCTTGGTAAGTGATAATGAGTTTCAAAACCAAAATTTTCTCCTTTCAGTCAACCATGGTTTCACATCTAATGACGCTTTGACTTAT
This sequence comes from Caerostris darwini, assembly GCA_021605075.1. Classification (NCBI taxonomy): domain Eukaryota; kingdom Metazoa; phylum Arthropoda; class Arachnida; order Araneae; family Araneidae; genus Caerostris; species Caerostris darwini. The sequence continues at coordinate 174,612 of BPLQ01013477.1, forward strand.
TAAGCCATGTTAAGCTGAATAGTTTTGTATACATGGAAAATAAATTTTACAAAATAAATTTGGTGTGCGGACAACTTTTGCCAGTCTAAGCATTATTGGATTATGGTTTTAAGTAAAGACATCTATCATCTCCAAATTAATAGCTTACGGAAGGCCTGTAATATATGTTACCCGAATAACGTGCAGTGTTATATTATGTTTAAAATGACACGCGATTCTCCAAAATGTCACATATAATGCGTAAAATATTAGTGTGGTTAGATAGAATATAATTTTTTTGCTAGGAATTATAATTCGCAACACAAAATATTTATTCTAAACTTTTAAGTAAGGATATATAGTTAGGCTCTTCATAATCCTCTAAGTTAAGGAAATTTATAGTAAAAGTAGTGTACAGTTGAATTTGATAATATAATTAAGTATTTAACTAAGTCAAATATAAAGAAAAAGATCTACTAAAAGTCAGATTACAAATTTGACAATTATTCAACCTTTCAATTCAGCTTCGGAGAAGAACACGTCTTAAAGGTGTTAATATAATTTGACTTATTTAAATGCTAAATTATATGAAATTTAATTGTACTCGTACTACTATACATATATTACTACTTTATATATGTAAAGTATACATTGATTGAATTGGATTTGGTAATATTTTTTTTCTAATACAGCTAGCATACACTTAGATAGTTGTCTTGGATGCCTTAAGGCAAGCGCTGCACAGACGTTATTCACTTAGCACTATCGAGGAGGTGCGTGTAGCTTGAGAATGAGCTACGGACGCGGAGTAGCAATACCGACCGCAAAGCTCCACGATCATGTTAGACCTGGAACCTACGGCTTAAAGTTGATTCCAAACCACTACAACATCCATGACACCGCCGGGACTCAAACCCGAAACCTGGGGTACCGAGCTTCCGGGCGCTAGCCACTCGTCCATCAGGCCCTAATTAGGAAATATAATTTAGCATTTAAATAAATCAAATATATATTAACATATTTCAGACTCTTCTCCAAAACTGAATTTAAAATTGAAAGGTTGAATAATTGTCAAATTTATAATCTGGAGTAATCTGACTTCTAATAGATCTTTTTTTCGTTTTTCATTCAGAATTTCATGGTTTTGAATGATCAGTTTTTTTATCTAAATTATGAACAATAAAGAAAAATAGAAAATATTTTTTTTTAAACTATCCTTAACTACTAATCTGAAACTTCATTATAGTATACATCTGCACGAAGTTGATATTATTTCGGTTTACGGAATTTAAAAGTTAAAATATGCATTTAGTCTTAAATCTGCCGAACAAGATGCAGGGAAAATAAATGAACAGTTACATCTATTGATTACACTTGAAAATAGAGAAAATACTAATTTTTGTAATACAAAAAATTGATTTAATAATTGATGCATCAACGAAACACAATTCCCGCATTGTGGAATAGCATGGATAATAACTACGTCATTACTGAATTTACATTACTAATTATTGCGGGACAGTACACTAATTGCTGCAGACATAATGATTGTGAAATTCATTATGTTAAAGTATGAATCGAAATCTCTTCTTACAATTGAATTTTTCAATTTTTTTCACAAATTCTTCTAGAAAAATAACATTGAAAAAAATTTTTTCAAATTTGAAAATCTCAATTGTTGTTCATTGTATAATCTCCAC
>BPLQ01013479.1:0-12978 GCA_021605075.1 Caerostris darwini
ACTTCGCAAAAAATATTCCAAAGCTTCTTCATCCACTTCCAGAATCGATAGCTTTTCCAGCTGTCTAAAATTGTTGGAATCAGTTTCAATTCCCCCCTGAACGATAGCGCTGCAACGTAAATCCAAATGTACCACATTCGAACAATATTTCATGATAATGTCTACAGGCATGGGGCTTCGATCCACAATCGAAAGGTCCTTCAGCTGTGGGCCAATTTCGCTTAACAGGGAAATAAATGCGGTACGTGCCGGCAAACCACAGCACAAGTTAAAATTAATTTCCAGCACACGCAGATGTTTCAGTTTTTTTAAATGCTGTATGCAATCTTCGTGATACACTACGATGCACAATTTCTCTACGAGTGGAAACAGAGCTACAGAGCTTTTGACGAATTCGGGAAATTGTTGGGTGTAAGCGATTGGGTGTTCTTTACATTTGTCCACGTTTCTGTTGAAACCCCAGAAACATTCCTTCAGACCAAATTGAGAGACAATTTCCAGTCTACATGTTGTGTAAATATGGTGGGCAGCCCATGAGGAATCAGTGTATCCCAACGATACCAATTTAGGATGATTTTGCAACATTTTAGCTATAAGTGTATAGTAAGAAGAAGAATTTCGATAACTAAAAATATCGAATTTTTTTAAATTTTGCAAGTTCGCTAACGTATCTGTTGTCTCGTTCCAAAAGTATCTGTATTCTTTTAGGCCGCAAAAATAATTTCTGACATATTTTAATCTGACACAGTTCTTCAATGCTGACAGATTGAAAAATGTCGATACAACGAGTATTTCCAATAAGGGGCATTTCGCGATCAACTTCTCTAAATAGAAGTTCTCATCGTTCTGGAAGCTTCCGGGCAGTGCTATATAAGTGATGTTTCTGCAACTATCACCCTCCTCTAATAGAATTTTCATGACAGACCTCCACTGTTTTTTTGTGAAATCACATCCATCGAGCATTAAATGTTGCAGTTGTCCACTCTTTAGTAACAATTTTAAGGGGCTCGCCTTTTTGATGTTCATATAAATTACAAGAAACTGAAATAAATCGTTCACTATATAGCAGTTGATTTGAGAGAAAGGGTTTGGGATTTCTTTATTCCAATATTTTTTGTGTAAATGAAGAGCAGTTTCTTTAAGGCACAGCTTGTAGAGCGAATTAGGAGACATTCTTTTTGTCATGATGTCTTCTAATCTGGAAAAAATAATTGGGAAAATTATTGCAATATTACTGAAACGATCAACACTTACATGGAAATAAATAATAATAACTGAATGACAATGAGACATAAAATTAGCAGCACCGTAATGTTTTTCCGAGTCTTTTTAGTATTAGTTCAACAAAGTTATTTGAATACATTAGAATGATTAGAGACGCTTGAAAATAACGAAATTGGTGCTGATTATTATTTAAAATGAGTAAATATTTATTTTAAGTCATCATATGGAAGATAGGATTAGGTTTATCTGCATTGCAAAGCTAGGATAATTTTCAAACTTGTAGAAAAAAATTTATTTTTAGTGAAATTAAGAAAAATATAAAAGTATGATTTTGTCAAATGACCACAACAGACTAAAGTTTCAGAAATTAAGAAGGTATAAATAATAAGGTAAAAAAATAACAATGGATTAATATTTCCAAATACTGAATATTCTGGATTTAATACATTTTAATTGAATTTCAGGAAAGTAACACCGCATGAGATTATGTCATTGCATATATGGCATGGGAATATGACTTGACCAGGTGCTTTTAACTACGTCCTTGCTGTTGCTGTTTTGTCTCAATTTATCCAAGTGTTGTTTAAAAATCCAAATGTTGCAAAAGCGAAAATGAATCCTTACTCTAAACCCTAAATTTTTAATTTCATTGCCTGTGATGAATTGGAAATTCAATTTTAAAAGAAAAGAATCGTTGCACGTACGTTCGACGAACAAAAGAGAATAAATAATATGGAATTGCTAGGATATACCTTTGTTCGAAAACTGGACAGAAGAATGTCTTGTTTTCGATGAGAAGGAAGAAGTCTTTGGAGATATCAAGCATGTGAATACGGCATGGAATTCGTATGGGGAGATGAGCATAAGTTTTAAAAGCAGAAATGGACGAATCGATTACTTTGTAAGGGTGGTGGAACGAAACAAAATGCAAATATTTCAGTCCAATTAAACGTAATAAAATGCATGGGGGAAAATAATTTTCTCCCCTACTACGTTATTTTGTTTGAATCTGGTCGAATTTGAAAATTTTTCATATACTCAGTCGTCGAACTATAATCAAACGTTGCAGATAAGAATTTAGTTAATGGAAAATAATTACTATTTTGTAATTCTTGTTGGCGTTTCTAATATTCCTGAGTTTTTCAATGTTCTTACAAAAGTGAGAATATGCTTTGTGTAGCAGTTTGAGTGTTCCGAAGCATTGGCAGCGCAGCTGCCATTTACTCCTTTCTTGATCTGGAGAGCTTTGAGGATGGAGATCAGGGGAGAGAATGATACCTTGCCCAGGTTTAGGATAAGTTGATGACAATAAAAATAATGAGTATAAGTAAATAGTGAAAGGGAAACGGGATTTAAAAAATCCTCTAAAAGATCTAAGTATAAAAAGAGTAAAGGAGTTATAAAAAGAATACTTAAAAGATTTAAAAGAATTGATATAAAAATTTTTTACAATTTTATAAGATTATATAAAATTATATAAGAAATTTTGAGATTACATAATTTTTATTTGTTTTTGTATTTTGAATTTTTTATTTTATATAGATTTTTATACTTTTTTTTATTATATATTTTTTTTTAATTTTTTTTTATATATATTTTATATATATATATATATATATATATATATATTTTTCTTGTTTTTAATAATTAAAACTTATTAATTATAAACTAAAAATTAATAGTTTAAAAAAACTAAAAAATACGCTTTTAGAGTTAATCAAACTAAAAAGTAAAAAATAATTGTTAACATAAGAATAAAATGACTGACGAGAAAATGAATGTCACTGTTCTAAAATCGTGGGGTGCTCGATATCAATCGTTATAATTTCTCACTAGTTTCATTCCGAAATGCAGAGTTAGTTTAAAAATGTCATACAAAGCACCCCACGCTTTTAGAACAGTGACATTCATTTTCTCGTCAGTCATTTTATTCTTATGTTAACAATTATTTTTTACTTTTTAGTTTGATTAACTCTAAAAGCGTATTTTTTAGTTTTTTTAAACTATTAATTTATTTTTTACTTTTTAGTCTGATTAACTCTAAAAGCATATTTTTTTTAGTTTTTTTAAAGTATAATTGTTTTTACTTTGTTTTCCACTTGGCTTTACTTAGATTGAATGCAGGTCGAGTACCACATCTACTCAAAATCAAAAGTTTACATACTTTTTACCCACCGAAATTTTCGGCCAATAGGAAGAACGCAATTCGACATGATCGCACTCCTATGCCTTTGAGATCCGCCTCTTTTTAGCCACCGAAATTTTCGACCAATAGGAAGAGCGCAATTCGACAATTCGATTTATTCCCTGTATATGAATTTGCCTGAGTGGATAATTATTGCAAACAAGTAGAGGGCAAAAATGTTCCGCGGCGTTAAGATCTTTCAGCCATCGAATATGAGTAACGCGAAAAGATACCATGGAAGTCGATAAACTTAAAGATCCTGTGAGCTGAGGAGCATGAGTCGACTAGCCATTGACTGAAGGAGACCCTGATGAACGCTATATCTTTCAGCGTGTCTATTCCAGGAGAAATGCATTTACCGACTAATATGACACAGGCTGCAGCTGAGTATCTTCAAGTAATGAAGATTCTGAAGCAAAGAGAAAGCTGCTGAGGAATCAGCTGTCACTGCAGTTATTTTTTCTTTATAGCAACAAAACTCTGAATTGTATGGAAAGTCATTACTGGATTTTGAAGGTCATACAAATACAGGTTATGGAAGGGCTTATACTTAACGTTTTCATATCAGTACAGATTTGAAGTACTGGTACTAGGATCATCTCTGCAAGAGTTGTGCAGAGCATAGCACCACACAAGGCCAAATGCCATCTGATATTCAACATACAATGTGTATCCATTTGAAATGTTATGATGACAGCCACAAAAATTAATACCCATTGCTGCATCCCATACATGAATCAATTCATGTTGATTGTTACATTTCTCTGTGTGTGCAGTCCTTTCTCTTCATGTGCTTTTCCAGTCTACTATTATTGCCTTTATAAAATTCATTTGAATACTTTCAATACAATATGTGCTTATAAATCTTGCAGATTTCATTTGTTTTTTGTGTCTTGGTCATTTCTTATGTCATTAACACAATAGTCTGCATACCCATTTTTGTACAAATTTCGAAATCATCTGACCAGAAGAAAAAAAAAAAAAAAAATGAATTTTATAATGAAAGCAAAATATTGCAAAAAATGTAATTTTTTTTTACTAAGGCACATTTATCAAAATTAATTAATTTACTTTAGTATTTCATATTAATTTTAATTATTTTTATTGACATAAAAAGGTTTCCCATCTGACAAGATATATATAATTTTTAAAGTAAGCAGCTTTTGCCATGGAGGCAGATGAAAGAGATGACATTTGAACACTACAAATGATAATAATATACTTTTCAAAACCTTTAACACCCTAAATTTAAAAATATTTTTTTCTAAATTTTAATCTTTTTATTTGCCATACGTAAATTGTTTCTAGTTTTCCGTTCTTTATTTTGTTCTTAATTCAATATAAAGAAACAATCCATTTCGAAAAAAGTGAAATACTTTTGCAGCAGAATGTTAATAGCTGTGCATTTTTGAGAAAATAAAAATGTATTATATGATTAAACAAAAATTTTTACATATTTATATAATTATATTAGTTAATAATTTCCCTCGTATCAATTATATTTACTAAATTTGTATTTGAAAACATAATTTATTTACTATAATACAAAATTTTTCACAATCTAATTGCAAGAATTATTTTGAACGATTCCATAAAAAAATTTTATTCCATATATTTATTTCTCTTGCATTAAATGCATCATTTTACAGTATAAAAATAGTGAGAATCAATTTTCCATCTAATCATGATATTTATATTTACTCTGATCGTTAAACCAATAAATTAAATACTTCTAATTAAACTATGGAAATATGATATGACAACATTTAAAGATAAATTTTTAAGTGAAAATGTAATTTAAATGTATCTTGATTTTCATATTTTACAAATCTTTTTGGATGATTAGATTATTTGAATGTATCAACAATAATTTTGAATATACTCATACATAAATATAAATTTTAATACAACTTTCATGATAAATTGCAGCTTGTAGACAATTTCTGTGATATGAATTAATATCCTCATATGTTTTTGTCACACTGACAATAAATTTCAGTTGGATATGATAAGGATAGTTTGAAAGTTAGTTTGGTACATTGAAATCTGATAGTTTAGTGTTCCATCAATTTACGAATAATCTTTATTATTTTACAATTGATGTTGACAATAAATTATAAGAAATAAGATTTGCTATAATTACAATAGCCTAATAAAAAGATGAAATGAAATAGAAGAAAAAAGCATACAAAATTTTTACTGATGTTATTCAAACATTTTTAAATTAATCAATGAATATTACTTTTTAAGAGAAACAATATGATATTTCAACACAAATATAGCAAAATAAATTTTTTTTTTTTTACACATAGAAAAGAATATTATAATTATGATAAATGCAATATAATGAATAAATTACTGTCAACATTACTTTTCTAAATCAATCTAATCTCATACATCAAATTGTTGTTCATATTTCCTTAATTCATATAATTGAATGAATATATATATATGTGTGTGCGCATTAAAAAATTATTTTGAAATAATTTTCAAAACAAAATGTTAATTAAGAAAGTTAAATACTCATTTCATTTGTAATGCAATAGAATATTGAAAAAAAAAGCTTTAAAAAGAAATTGTTTAAATATATAATAAAATGTTTTGGAAAAGAAATGAGAGTCATAAATCAAATTACTTTTTCCACCTATGGTACAAGTTTCCCCAGCCAGCAAACTGTAAAGCTGTTTCTTTTCCAAATTGATACAGTTTACCATTCCAGTAAGATCTGAATCAGTAAAAAATAAAGCTTGAAAATATTTGAACAACAAGGCAAACACATTAAAAATATTCAAAAACAAACATCTATGCAGAAAGTAAATGTACAAATTAAAGCACTTAAATAATAATAATGAAAAAATTCTTACTTTTCCTTCATAAACGTGAATAAAAATACATTTAAATGATTGTTGCAAATAAAAATAAAAATGTAAAACTGTGAAAGGGGCGAAAAAGGATTAATTACAATAAACAGAAATTATGTTAAGAATCATCATTTTAAAATCAATCGTTCTAATATATTTAAAAAAATAAAAACAAAAACTTTTAAATATGATAGTTTTAGAAAATACAAACAAATTTCTCACTATCATTTATTATATGATATAGCTATTTTCTGGTATCACATTATTTGCTAAATACAAAACTTTTATATTTGAAAAATTTACTATAATTGTATACCATTGAGGATTATTATTTATTTTTATTTATTACATAGGTAGCCAAGTCATGTAAACAATTTCATCGAAAATTCTTAAAATATTTTCAATACTTGGAAAAATTTTTTAAGTATTTTGAAAAACCATAATCTGGGAAGATTCCTACTAATAGATATCTTGTGATCTTTACCTTATCATATAACACTTCTTTTATATATATTATTAACATTTTCTCAATAATGAAGATCATTGCTGCCAAAATTAAAATTTATAATTTTACATATATTTTTAATTATTTCACTATTTCTTTTAAAAATTTCTAACATTAAATGTTAATTTAAATCTAATAAAATAAAACAACTATTTCATGATATACTTACTATTCATACATAACATGAAATTACCAATAATGTAGAAGTCCTGATTAAAAATTGTTTATAATTTTTTTTTTGTCTACGTAATTAATGTACACTATTAAAATTTAGAAAAATATTCAAAGGAAAATATTTTTTTTAGATGCATTTCAAATCACAAATTAATGCATAATGCCATGATATATAGTAATTACTAAGCTCAGATTTTTTTTTATAAAAATATGATATTTTAAGTATAATATATACCATGTCCTCAATGGGAATTACACCATGGATTTAAAAAAAATCATTTCATTTAAAATATTCATAGCTTTTATTCATGATATTTCTCTGTTAAAACTTAAAGCTTTTTCTCGAGTGTATTAGTCACCATGGTAAATTTGCTTTCAGGCTAATTTACTAATTAATTATTTATTATTATTATTGTTTTGTGTTGATGTGGTAAAATCTAAATTCCCTAATGATTAAATTTGCTTTATTAAATGTACTTGAAAAATAAATAATTCTTCAATATCTATAAATGCAACATTTAACATTTTTTTAGCATAATGCACTAATTAGTTCCATACTAATTAAAAATAATTTTGATTATTTTCTATATGCCTGATATTGATTTAATATTTCTCAATAAAGATTGCAAAATACTCACTTTTCCCCTATATTTAACATGTTTATTGATACTATCAAATTAATTGATGAATATTTAATTGCTTAAAACAACATATGTTGTAAAATATTTATAACAATTAAAAGTTTTAAACAATATTTAAAAATAAATCCAAACAAATACAGTTAACAAATAAAAATACTGCATAGAAAAATAAATGCATCAAAAATTATCTTTCTTACAGTAACTTAATTTAATTTCTCTATTTTTAAACTTCATGTTACTTAATAGTTTGTAATTAAGTTAAAATAATATTTAACTTTTTTAAAAGATTGTAAATTTAACTATTTTCATGGAAAAAATAGCAATTCTATTAAATTTTGAAGAAATTTTTTTAATTTGTTGATTTTTTTTGCCTCACATACACATAAATTTATTATTTTCAAACTTGACCTATAACAGTTAAATAATTTTTAATTTAAATCTTTTATTTTATTTTAAATTTCCTATTTGGTATAAAAAATATTAAGAAAAATTAAATTACTAATTCTGGAACACATTCTTCCAATGAACAGAAAATATTAAAATTACTTGGTGAGAGTTCTGAAGATAATTTACATTGTTTATTCCAATTATGACACCTGGTTTGTTTATTAATGACACTATTGCAAAGATAAATATCTAAAAATTCCAATAAAATTTTTTCACTATAACGAATTTTGTATTTGTTTATACATCCCAAAATCTGAATTAAAAGAATATTTTCAGTGCATTTAAAATAGTTATTAATAAGTGCTAATCTGGCATTTTTAATTGAGATGGATTTGGACTTAATAGCTATTTCAAAATTCAAAAATAATTTTTGCATAATTTTTTGTTTTTGATTAATTGTCACAAATAAATATACTGCATTAAAACAATATATATAACATGCAAAACCTGTAATATGCTTTTACAACTTGTCAAATTATAATACATGTAATATAATTGAAATTCAGATGCACAGCCCAAATTTAATACAGAAGTAAACTAAATTAAAAACTTCATTTTATTGCTCAACTAAATTGAGTGAAAATGATCTTTCACTAAAGTTTTTTTAATGAAATCCCATTTTTAATTTCAATTTTCCTAAGTTATTTTAAATCCAAAACATATGAAACCTTATTAATATCGTTAAGAGAATGCATTATAGCATATAAAAATTAAATTGGTAATCAACAAATTTTATAAGAATTGAAAAAAATATATATAAATAGTTTTACTATTTTCCTACTTAAATCAATCGGCATTCTTGTTTTCAAACTAAGGAAAGATTAATTAAATCTCTTGCATAAATTACTTTTTGTGCTACTAAACGTAAAATTAGCTGCATAAAAGTATTTTTTTATTTTATATATATTTTTATGTTAAATTTATTGTCATGGTAGGGTTGACTTGACTTGGAGCTTTGAGATGTATGCTCGCTGACGCTGCTTTATCTCAATTTATCCAAATGTTTTTATTCTCAACCAAAATTTGCAGGAGTGTAAATAAGACCTCCTTAAAATACACTTCAAAAATTAAAATTCCAAAATCACTGAAAAATTCAAAATTCCATGAGTCCAAATTTCTTTCTGAAATACCATAAACGTTGTCGATAATTTCTAACAATCAAAAGAATAACAATAAAAGAAGTATATTTGGACATGAAAGGAATAGACAAATTAATGATCGAATAATTTAACATTTAAACAATGATTTAGAACGCATGAGGTCTCTACTTCTAAATGGAATCGAAGCCTCAAACCACCATAATTTCTTGCTCACTTATCGCTTTTTAGATATTTTACTTCAACGCATATTTACTGATCATAAATTTCTTGTTACGTTTCCATCACCGATGATTTACATTTTTCTTACATTCTTCTTTTTTTTTCTCTCAAATCATACGATTACTATTATCTATTTACCATGACTTTTCTTTCTTACTGCCTTCACATACCATTGAGTAGATGAACGCTTCGCGTTCAGGCACTCGACATCTTTATTTAAAAATGATGAGAACGCATGAAGTACTACTAGTACTTGAAACGAAAGGTGAAAATGAGATAACGCCAGAAAAACAATATGGGGCACCCCTTTGTTGACGGGGTTACGAGATTTTTCGTATTAATTGTAGAATTACTGTTGTTTTAATAAACATCTTCAGACAGATCGAATAACCATGAGTATGAGAGAACTTTATAACCAAAAGCACTTTGGAGTTTGCTTCGTGCAATTTCATATTTTTTGCATTGGAACAAAATTTGTTCCACCGTTTCCGGAGTTTTGCAGATCAAACATAATGGAGATGAAGTTATGCGAAATCTGGGGAGTTTTGCTTTGCAAGAATATGTTTTTGTGCGGAACCTGAAAAAGAGAATATCTTCCCTTCGGTGATTAGGTAAAAGTCTGTGTGTAGGTTTAATATTATTCAAATGCATGAGTTCCTGAGCATATTTGCTACCCTTCCATTGTTCTGTTGCTTTTAATTGTGCTTTCTTTTTTAGTTGAAAGATGAGATCTTCCGGTGATATCCAATGAAATATTATTGAATCTGCTGCGGATTTCGCGAGCGAGTCGGCTAGTTCATTTTCCGTGATACCCACATGTCCTGGGGACCAGATGAATTCTATGGATAAAATGCTATTGCAAAGATCTTGAAGCTTATTACCCAGAAACTGAATGATACGATTAGAATGAATGTTACAATTCTGTAACGCCAGAAGAACGGATAGACTATCTGTAAGAATAATATAATTATGAACAGAAAGAACATAAGTTGAAAAGGTTAAAAGGAGTGCAAGGGCTTCTGCTGTGAAAATACTATTATAATTTGAAATCTGTCCAGATAGAGACTCTTGTGAAAAATAATTAATGATTGCAATTGAATGCTTAAGTTCTATTTTAGAGGCATCGGAGGTTAAAATGATTCTATCTTTCCAATATTCATTTTTGTATTGTTCCAAGAGGAGTTTGATGGTGTGATAAGGTAACTGTTTGGTTTAAAAAGATAAATCACTGAGATGAAAAGTGACGTTGGAGTTCACTCTAACTGGCGGAAAATTAGGAATTAAATTAGAAGGCTGGATGTCTAAATTATCTAAAAGATCTGAAAAAAAGCATTGAAATGAAATGGGACGTTTTAACTTTGGAGTTTTATTACTCGATCGAAGATAAATGGTGAGTGGAAAAGATGAATCAAAAGAAATGTGTTTGATAAAAAAAAACGCTCTGCAAACATAAGCAACCTCTGTACAATGAAAGTTGACCAGTTTCTTTAAGTAAAACTAGAATCGGCGTCCACCTTGGAAGGCCTGTTGCAATACGCAAAGCCAGGTAATATATATAAAGGGCTAAGAATTAGGAAATTACTATGGCTAGATGAGATAAAAATCGGAGCTCCAAAAATTGGATATTGTTTCCAAGGGATGCGGATATTATAAATATGCAGATGTTGAGCTGGTTTTTTTTATTAGAAAAGTTAACCGCTTCACACTTTTCTGGTTGAAGGGTAAATTTCCACGTTTCACACCATTGGGTTATTTTATGAAGAGTTATTTGAAGGTTATTAAGAACTTTTTCCAAAGAATGATCGCTGCTAAAAAGAAAAATATCTTCAGCATACAATAAGCATTCCGTATGTTCAGGAATGATCTCATAAATATCTCTCATGTAAATGGTAAAGAGAAAAGCACTAAGAACACTCCCCTGCTGTGCACCACGAGTGGAAAACAATTTCATAGAATCAGAGTTTCTCCAATTGACATAAAAATTCCTGTTATTAATGAAATTATTTATCGATCTAGCAGCAGTTCCCTTTATTCCAACGTGTAAAATTTTATAGATAAGGCCATCTCTCCAAATTGAGTCATATGCTGCAGAAATATCCAACTTAAGAAAAATACAAAAAATTTTGTCGTTTTTGGCTTCAATTATTTTATGATGAAATAATGATAATGAATGCATACAATATTTAAAAGGAATAAATCCTGAATAGTAGGGGTGGAATTTATCATGAACTGCGAAATGGATGATTCTTTTGAGAACAATACGTTCAAAGATTTTACTAATAATAGATGTCAATGAGATAGGGCGATAGGAGGTAGGGGAAGTGCTATCTTTTCCAGGTTTAAGGATAGGAATAATTTAAGCTGTTAACCATTCCCGAGGAACATCACCAGTTAACCAAATATCATTGAAGATATTAAGCAGATGAAGAAGATAAGAATCAGGAAGTATTTTAATAAGTTTTGCAGGAATACTGTCACTGCCAGGTGAAGTATTAGGAACAGTGCGGATAGCATCTTTTAGCTCGTTAAATATAATTGGTCTATTGTAATGTTGGTTGCAATTGTCAGAAAGATAAAATGGAATAAACTGATGGTCAAAGATTTTATTAAACTGGGTAACTAATATATTAGCTTGCTGAGTCGGATCTGAAATAACAGGATTATTTGAATGAAAAATTTTATTGCTAACTAGATTATTGTTTCTATTATGAATAGCTTTAATGATTTTATAAATTTTGCCGTTATATCCGGTAGAGGAACACACAAAATCCCAATACTGTTTCTTAAGATCAGAGATGTAGTGACGTAGTTTGGCAGAAATTTTCTTATATGAAATCCATAAGTCTTGAGAAAGTTGAGATCGAGCTTGATGTAATAATTTGCGTTTCTGTCTTAAAAGATTACTGCAGCGAAAGTTCCACCACGGGACATTTTGGCTGTGAGAGGTTTCATGAAGTTTTTTGTTGTTAAGGAGAGCCTGAGTTAGGAAAAAATGTAAATCTGAATATGATGAAAAGGTGCGATCAAGATTTTGCTGATCTTGGAGGAAAAGATGGACTTTAGACCATAATATGATTGAACTACATATTTTTGGGGAAGCAGAAAGTTGAAACGATAACTGTATCGGAAGGTGATCGCAGTCGAAGGGATCGGAGTGAACAACATAAGCAATATTAGGGTAAATATCTGCACTGGCAAGGGAGAGATCAATAAGCGATGTAACAGTCGGAGTAATATGAGTGGGAGTGTTAGTATTAATAATATTAAGATTATTCTGTAGAATCCAGTTGATCAGGATTTCAGAATTAGCTGTAGAAGAGGTGGATCCGAGAATGGGATGATGAGAATTAAAATCTCCGAGAATAATACAGTTAGAAGGAAGTTGTTGACTAATTGTATCCAGCCATTCAATAGTGAAAACACCTCTGGGAGAATAAATGTTGACGATAGTTATAGTTTTATGTGAAATATGAATTTTAACTTCTTGTATTTCGTTATCAGAATCAGGAAGGTTGATAAAATTAAAGACTCTGCTAGGAAAATTAGAATCAACTGCAATTAAAAGACCTGCTCTACGTGTATTGTCAGAACGATCTTTTCTATAAATTAATTTACCCGGTAG
>BPLQ01013480.1:0-10186 GCA_021605075.1 Caerostris darwini
TAATTTATTAAATTTTCTCAACGAATTATTATTAAATTTTCTCAACTCGTACCACAGGGTTTAGGTTAGAATCCTTGAGGTGGCATAAATGTTTTTCGAAATCCACGATAAAGTCTACTAATTATCCTAAATTGTGCAAAAAATAACTGTAGATAGACAACCAAACTACAAATTATATTGTCCCTTTCAAAATGCGGATCTTCTTTACAAAAATTAATAAATAGGATTAAATAATAATTATTATTATTCAGATTCAGTCTGGTTTACAGCGATTAAATTTCTTAACAGAACGGGGTCAAAACTCAGTATACTAAGCTGAATCTAAATTGCACCAGTTTCTACGAAATGGATGGACAGGATAAATCTCTGATCGTATGTAGACATTCCGAAGGGTTTGACTAGGAGGATTATGAGAATATCCAGACATCATCTCTCCAAGTTTGCATAAAAAATTGCTGCCCTATTACGAGATTTCACTAAAGTTTGTCGCTTTAAAAAGAGCATATTCGGTAACGCTGAATCTCCTACACATCTTTCTTATGTTGAACGACATCAGATCAAAAGTACTCCAAAAAGTGAAAGTAAAGATATTTTTGTACCTTATTTTTAAAATTAGATGAATTAATATTTTTATATTAACAAACATTATTTTTAACTGGAAGACAAAGTCATGCCTTAATTAGAGACGATGTCTTCCGTTAGGCAGCCTTTCATTTGGCACTAGTGCAACAAGATACCTCTTGTAAGACAGTGTAATTAGAAAATACAATTTAATTTCTGTTCGGTTCTTCGATGCTTCAACTTGTGAAGTTACATTTGGCGTCAAGGATTAAAAGAAAAGGAAAGTATATAAAGGGTTTGAGAAAAAAAAATTTTGTTCAATATTATTGTTAAATGAAGGTATAAATAAATTTGATTGATATTTTTAAATCAATTTTAGTAGTTTTTTAACGGCATTTTAGTCAGTCAATATTTTTAGAAAATTTTATTAAGAATTATGGCAATATGGAATTGTGAATTTTGCAATGCTTATGTTACAGATTTTGAAGTTCATTATTGCAGAAATTTTGAAAACCAATACCGTCAAAGTGACGCAACCCTTCCTCGGTCTAGTTCTGATAACTTAGTTGAAACTATTGATTCAAGATCAGCACTGCCAATGAACTATGGCGAAGGGTGGCCAGGTATGGGTCAAATTAATTCTTCAACACAACAAAGCTTTCTTCCTGTCATGCATCAACAAACCTACTGTGAAGAAATTTCAGCTGCCCAATATGGAGTTACAGACCAGAATCCATATAATCCTGAATCTTCAGATATTCTGTTTCCTGGCAGACCGCCTATAGAAGAAAATGAATCCAAATCAATACATTTGCAACATACAACTGGAGCGAGTAATGTAATTGAAGATCACAATTATCAGTATCGTGATGCTTTGATTCCAGAACACACTTCCATGTCTATAGTTGACAGTAAATTTTTGCCTGGTTTTCAACAAACATACGGGCAAATAAATACACCGATGAACCAAATGTTTCAACATTCTACAGCACCTTCACAAATGGAATGTTCTGGAATATTTCGTACAAATAAAGTGTCATCCCATTTTCCATCCACCTACAATAATTTCGATCTAAGTGGACATATCTTAACGAATGAGACATCGCGATATTCTGGAATGGCTTTAGAAACACCGACTTTAAACATTCAAAATGCACAATATATTACGAGGAACCCGATCCATCCAACCAATTCCATAGAACAAAAAGGAACCTTCCCATTTGAGATATCAACATGTGATGACCCTTTACAAAATCTGCCATTTGACACCAACAGATTATGCAGCAATAAAGAGGAAAATATTTTTGAAAATAATCCAATTAATATTACTAACCCCATTTCCCAACCAAGTACTTCGCAGATTTCCATGGAGTACCATGAATCGCCTGTAGCTAATATCGATGCAATTAAATTCAAGAAAGACGAAAATAAATCAAAACATAAGCAGTTGGCTGATTTTAGTTATGGAATAGCAGAAACTTTTTCCAACCCTTCAAATGCCACTCAAATTCGTCAGTGTAATTTTGGACTTGGAGCAAACAACAACAAAATCGAACCAAGTGCATTCGAACGTTCCGGTTTAGTGACATGCTCATCAAAAAACCATCAAGCCTGTAACATTTCCACAACATCTGTAGTAAAGGAGAGCCATGCGACCTACAAGAATCATCCAGAAGACATGATTTCCGATAGAAATGTTAATTCATCTAAGAACTTGGATGCTCCTTCTGGAAATGCAAAAAAGCAATCATATAAGTACTGTAAAGATCGAAAATCCTACCTACCGCTGAGAGATCAACCTGAATTTCTTAATCCTTTTAGTACATTTGCAAGACCGTATAAGTGCAATTTTTGTGCCAAATCGTATGCTAATAAATGCCACTTGAACAGACACATCCGCACCCACACTGACGATAAACCGTTTAAATGTACGGAATGTGGCAAATGCTTTTATACCAATAGCGAATTGCGTGTACACTTCCGCACCCATACTGGTGAAAAGCCATACTCGTGTGGAGAATGCGGTAAACACTTTTCTACCAATGGAGAATTGCGCGCTCATATCCGCACCCATACTGGCGAAAAGCCATACTCGTGTGGAGAATGCGAGAAATGCTTTGCTACCCATAGCGAATTGCGTGTACACTTCCGCGTCCATTCTGGCGAGAAACCCTATCAGTGTAATAAATGCAATAAAAGGTATGCTACAAAATCCGACCTCGCAGGTCACATGATCATTAAACACGCTGGTGAAGAGGGAAGAAAATGCTATTCTTGCGGAGCAGAATTCTCGTCCGATGACTCTCTTCAAGCTCACAAATGTAGGAAGAATAAATAAATTTGCCACGGACGTTTTCTCTAATTCATTGTTCTGTTTTCTATGTTCTCTATTTTATTTAATGTTTATATGTTGTTACTTTTATCTCATTCATAAGATTACCGATAAATCTTCGTTTCTGGTTCAGATAATTGTTTAATTATTTAAAATTTTTAATACATTGCAAATGTAAAAATGGAGATCTTTTTAAATATGATTAAATATAGTAAAACATTGTTCAAATAATGTGGATTCATTTAGAATTTTTATCTACAAAATTATAAACAGACCGTTTTTCAGTATGAAATTTGATAATTTTATCAATTTTATCCCTTTTTCGTATTAAAAATATTTTCGTATTATCCCTATTTCGTTTTTAAAATTTTAATTAGATTTTTAATGTAATTTAAATCTTTACTACCCTTCAATTTTAAATCAAATGCGTTAAGAATGCAATTTTAAATAATAGCTGTCACTTAAAATAATTTTATTATTGGAGGAAATGTCTGCCTAATATTAATGCTTCAAATTTAATGTTAAATCGGCATTAAATTTCACTCATTTAGTTTTTCTTAATTTCTTTATATATGCAGTTGAAAACTTACTCGTGTAATAATAAGTAATTGCAGGCTATGTTATGTAAGAAACAACATTCTGATGTAAAAATGTAATTTGTTCTGATTGATATTTTGTTTTACTAATAATAAATTGATATTAAATACTGCTTTGTAGTTTTTCTTAATACAGCATTTCAATGAACTGAGTGCTCATCTCAATAGGGTTGTGAAAATTATTTCCTGGTATGATTTTTTTTTTGTCAACTCAGGATTGCTTCTTTATATTCTGATATGAAAAAAATAGTTAAGGAATGCTTATTACTGTTTTCTCTTAAAAATGCTGTTTCGATATATGCATTGCAATGCTTTCAACAGTTATTCAAATACTTAATGCAGGAAGCGGAATAATTGGGAAGAAATTTTTCATGTTAGGGAAGTTTTTTATCATTGTTAATCCCTATTTGTCATGTGTATTATTGCGCTTATGATTGAAGACAGTCGAATTCAATAGGATGCAGCATTTTCCTTTTTATTCAGTATAAAAAATTTTCTTGGAGGTAATTATGTGAACGATATTGCAACAGTTATAAGCATTCAGCTTTGTCGCCCTTTAACAAGCTTTAGCGTGTGCCAATTTTAGTTTAATCATAAAACTTGAACGGAAATATTTTATCCTGAATGGGAATTATTAATATTAGATATAAATACAATATTTCCATTCTTATCTTTGAAAAATTAATTAGCGAAATCTTAGTGAAAAAGGGGGTGTAATGAGGCTAATTAAATGCTTTGGATAAATAACTGTTAAAGATGACTTTTAAAGATCAGTTTCATTATTAGATTTTAGATTTTATCCTATATTACTAACGTATGTTCATGTATATCAGTTAAACTAGAGAATTAGTACATTGACTATCGCAGTGAACATATCATCATTGGCATACAAGAACCAAATTTTAATCTCCAAAAATTGTGCAACCCATTGTATTCTTAATATTTTTACAACCATGCGACCGTTTTAGATTTACTAATGATTTGTAACGATTTCCCTTAATAAATGCTTATCAACAAGTCTTGAAAGATGTAAGTTTTAAATTGTTAAAGTAACAGACAAAATGCTTTGTATTTTGTCACAACCATACAACCGTTTCAGGATTGCTAATGATTCTGAGGATTACTGAGGATTTGACTTAATAAATTATCAACGAGTCTAAAAAATGTTATGTTTCAAATTGTTCAAATAATATGGATCACATATGAAATATTTTAAATTATGTGTTACTTCCATACCATTTAATGTGAAGGTACAATTTGGCAATCCAAACATAAGTCATTTTTGAGACAGTTCCACTTTTTCAGAGTTAATCTATTACAAAATTAAAAATTATGTAAATATTTTGGGAAAGTCGTCACTTTTTTAAAATAAACATTAGAATAATTTCGCCAGAATCGTCTCTAATTCCATGAACAAAACGAAAAAGTACTAAGCATCCAAAATTCTTGAACATTTAAACTACAAATTAATATAATCGGTATTTCGCTTACATAATAATTTTTTTTATATGTTAATGTTCAGAAAATTAAGTTTAGGAAATGCAACCTGCAACTTATGTATTTAAATGTTTTTAAAAATGTGAGGAATCTATGTATGTGAATTAAATTCACTAATATAAAACATAAACTTCCCTACAAAGCCTCTACGTATTTTTAATGCAAATTATTTATTGCGATCGTTGGACCTACTCTATTTCCCATATTATTTTCCTATGTTATAATTAATCCTCCAAAAAAATTTCGTACCATTCCAATTGTCACATTGAATTACAATTGGCGCTGAATGATATATTAATTTTCGCCACAATTCGTTCAAACTTGCATAAATTACTGCTTAAATTTTCGACTTAGAAATTTACTTGTATTATATAATAAGAAAATGCAATTCCATTACAATATAATAAATCATAATGTTCATTAATAAATTTTTCTGCTTACATTTAATGTTAGAGGAAAATTAAATTTTGAATCCAATGTAAGAACAAAACGCAAAACAACAATCTTAAACAAACTGAGAACTCCCGGTTTCCTAGCGAAATACCAAGAATGGTTGTCAGGGGCATAATTTCTTATTTTACTAATAAATATTTCTGAAATCTTTGGCGTTTCAATATACAAATTTAAATATGTGTTTCAATGACTACATATTTCAATGTAATTACGAAAATTATTTACTTGCGCGATATCGAAAATTAAATCAGAGTTCATTTTCAAGTTCATCTTTGTTCATGTTCCAATATAAAAAATAATTTAGGTTTAGTTAGACTCTCTCTGGTCCTTTTGCGCACACCTTGGGCTAATTAGACCGGGACCTACAGAGTGTAATAAGGATTCCGAACTACTACCAAACATCCATGCCATCGTCAGGATTCGAACTTGAAGCTTATGTTTTGAACGGCCAGGGAGCTAGCCAGCTGTTCATCATAACGTCAATAATTAAGAGTTTATGTACTGTACTGTCCTATTTTTCTTGCATTTTAAAACACAGAGTAATACAAAATGAAGGAGAAATTTAAAAAATTTATTCACAATGAACGCCGTAATGATGGGCCACATCAATGGATAGAGTGAAGCTCACAGTTATTTTATGACTTCAACGTGAATGCCATTTTCTATGCATCAAACATAGAAATCTTCATTTTGAATAATCCTATATGTCTTTATTTAACTTTTAAATATTATTGTTAAGCTTTTTTTAAATTTGGAATATCTCCCGTCCAAACTACGTAAATCTATTGTCTCAACGGTCTTAAATAGCATGAACAGAGCTCTTCCTTACTAATTTATTTTCAAAACGAAGAACCAATTGTATGTTTGCCGCATAACAAATGTTGCTCATGATCAACGTGTAAAACAATTTTGAACTGCCCTCTAACCAATAATGTGTAATATAAGGTACTTCATTGCCTCGTTCACTGTAAATGAGAATTTCAAATCTGCTTCTTCATTTTGACTCTAAATTGTAGGTCCCGGTCAATTTAACATAAAGTTGCACAAAATGACTGCAGAGCGACACACCAAACCAAACCTTCATTTTGAATTACCCTGTGAACAAAAATTAAATGTGTTTTGTTAGACTATCGTAAACCTGTAGTATAGTAGAGTATAGTGTACAGACTATAGTTTAAAATAGTAAAGCTATAGTAAATTATAGTATAGACTATAGTAAATATAGTGACTATATTTCTGCGCTCCGTACCACAGGGTTCGAGATAGGATGTTGCCATCGATGTATACAATGGCCCGGAATCAACTTTAAGTCGTGGTCCCGGTCTAATATATGACCGTATAACGTAGGGCTGACTATCAACTTCTATGAATGCGGGCTGATTTAAATTTTAAAAATTGGATACCTTAATTCAGTTTAATTCTTAGACGGTGGCTTTACGGAGAATTTCTCATAATTATTGAGATGTTCAGGAAAAAGCAAAACTTAATTAGAAAAAATATAACAAGGAACATAAACTACCAGGAGTAAAAATACAAAGTCCTCAATAAGAACATATCAGCAGTCAATCACAAACCAAAATTAATGTTGCTTAATAATTTATTAACTTTTCTCAAAAAATTATACTCTAACCATTCGCACCACAGGATTTAGGTTCGAATCCTTTAGGTGGTATAAATGGTTTTGAAATCCACGATAAAGTCTACTAATTATCCTAAATTGTGCAAAATAATAACAGTAGAGCGACAACCAAACTATAAATTATATTTTATTGCCACTTTCGAAACGCATATCTTCTTTACAAAAATTAATATACAGGATTATATCGTTCACATTATTTCCGATTCAGTCTGGCTTACAGCGATTAAATTTCTTAACAGAACGGGATCAAAACTCGTTATACTAAGCTGAATCTAAATTGCAACAGTTTCTATGAAATGGATGGGCATGATAAATCTCTAATCGTATGTAGACATTCCAAAAGGTTTGCTAGGAGGATTATGATAATATCCAGACACAATCTCTCAAAGTGTGCATTAAAAATTGCTGCCTATTACGAGATTGCACTAAGGTTTGTCGCTTTGAAAACAGCATCTTCGATAGCGATGAATCTCCTACACATGTTCCTTATGTTGAACGACATCAGATCAAAGCACTACAAAAAGTGAAAGTAAAGACATTTTTGTAGATTACTTTTAAAATCAGATGAAATTAATATTTTTAAATTAACAAACATTATTTCTAACTGGAAGAGAAAGTCAGGCTTTAATTAGAGACGATGTATTCCGTTAGGCAGACTTTCATTTGGCATTAGAGCGACAAGATAACTCTTGTAAGACAGTTTATTTAGTAAATACAATTTAATTTGTGTTCGGTTCTTCAATGCTTTAACTTGTGAAGTTTCATTTGACGTCAAGGATTAAAAGAAAAGGAAAGTTTATAAAGGGGTTGGAGAAAAAAAAATTGTTCAACATTATTGTTAATCAAGTATAAATAAATTTGGTTGATTTTTAAATCAATTTTATTAGTTTTTTAACAGCATTTTAGTCAGTCAATATTTTTACAAAATTTTATTAAGAAATATGGCAATCTGGAATTGTGAATTTTGCAATGCTTATGATACAGATTTTGAAGTTCATTATTGTAGGAATTTTAGAAACCAACACCGTCAAATTTCCGCAACCCTTCCTCGATCTAGTTCTGATAACTTGGTTGAAGATATTGATTCAAGATCAGCACTGCCAATGAACTATGACGCAGGATGGCCAGCTATGGGTCAAATTAATTCTTCAACACAACAAAGCTTTCTTCCTGTCATGCATCAACAAACCAACTGTGAGGATATGTCAGCTGCAGAAATGGTTTCTGAATATGGTGTCATGTACCAGAATCCATATAATCCTGAAACTTCAGATATTCTGTTTCCTGGCAGACCGCCTATAGAAGAAAATGAATCCAAATCAATATATTTGCAACGTACAACTGGATCGAGTAATGTAATTGAAGATCAAAATTATCAGTATCATGATGCTTTGATTCCAGAACACATTACCATGTCTATAGCTGACCGTAATTTTTTGCCTGATTTTCAACAAACATACGGTCAAATAAATACACCGATGAATCGAATGTTTCAACATCCTACAGCACCTTTACAAATGGAATGTTCTTTCATATTTCGCACGAATGAAGTGTCGGCCCTTTTTCCATCCACCTACTATAATTTCGGTCCAAGTGAACATATGTCAACGAATGAGACATCGCGATATTCTGGAATGGCTTTAGAAACACCGACTTTAAACATTCAAAATGCACAATATATTACGAGGAACCCGATCCCTCTAACCAATTCCACAGAACAAAAAGAAACCTTCCCATTTGAGATTTTAACATATGATGACCCTTTAGAAAATGTGCCGTTTTGCATCAACAGCTTATACAGCAATAAAGAGGAAATTTGTTTTGAAAATAATAATCCAAATAATATTACTGATGTCATTCCGCTACCAAGCACTTCGCAGATTTCCATGGATTACCAAGAATTGCGTGCAGCTAATATTGATGCAATTAAATTCAAAAAAGACGAGAATAAACTGAAACATAAGCAGTTGGCGGATTTTAATTATGGAATAGCACAAAATTTTTCCAACCATTCAACCACCACTCAGATTCGTGAGTTTAATTTTGGAATTCGAGCAAATAGCAACAAAATCGAACCATGTGCATTAGAACGTTCAGGTTTAGTGACATGCTCATCCGAAAACCATCAAGCCTGTAACATTTCCACAGCATCTCTAGTAAAGGAGAGCCACGCGACCTTCAAGAATCATCCGGAAGACATGATTTTCAGTAAAAATCTAAATTCATCCAAGAACTTGGATGCCCCCTCTGGAAATTCAACAAAGCAATTATATAAGTATTGTAAAGATAAAAAATCCTACGTACCGCTTACAGATCAACTTGAATTTCATAATCGTTCTCTTACATTTGCGAAACCGTATAAATGCAATTTTTGTGACAAATTGTATGTTAACAGTTCCAGCTTGGGCAAACATGTCCGCACCCACAATAGCGATAAACCGTATCAATGTACGGAATGCGATAAACGCTTTTCTACCAATAGCAAATTGCACGTACATTTCAGCACCCATACTGGTGAAAAGCCATACTCGTGTGGAGAATGCGGGAAATGCTTTTCTACCAACGGCGAATTGCGTGTACGTTTCCGCACCCATACTGGCGAGAAGCCCTATCTTTTTTAGGGAATGCGGCAAAGGTTTTGCCTGCGGTAGCAATCTGCGCGTTCATATCCGCACCCATACTGGTGAAAAGCCATTCTCATGTGGAAAATGCGGGAAATGCTATTCTACCAATAGGGACTTGCGTATACACGTCCGCTTTCATACTGGCGAAAGACCCTATCAGTGTGATAAATGCAGTAAAAAATTTGTTAGCAGTTCTCACCTCAAACGCCACATGCATAAACACGCCGGTGAAGAGAGAAGAAAATGCTATTCTTGCGGAGCAGAATTCTCCTCCGAGGACTCTCTTGCAGCTCACAAGTGTAGGGAGAATAGATAAGTTGTTCTCGATAGAATTCCTTCTGGGGAAAGCTTGTTGGTTTATTTTGATAATATTGCCAAGAACGTTTTCTGTAATTCCTTGTTCTGTTCTCTATTTTTTTTAATATTTATATATTGTTACTGTTATCAGTTAAGATTACTGATAAAGCTTCGTTTTTGGGTGAGA